>MU890106.1:0-17396 GCA_036418205.1 Ostertagia ostertagi
CGAATTAGTTCGATATTCAAGGCCGAAACATCGAAATGAGCTGCTTCTTGTTCCGAAAGGATGTTGCTGGATGGAAAGTGATAATCCGGTGAACGCCAACGACAGTAATATTTACGGACCGGTGAGTGCACAATGACCTGATCAAAATTTACAAGTTTGTTTATACCTCTGGCTTTTCCCGAGGCTCTAAAAAGCCTTACGAATTGTGTGATCCAAAAGTTTTTGGATGGTGTTTTGTGTGGCCCGTAAGGATTGAGATTTAAAGACTAGTTGACCGACAACACTACGGATGTGTCTTGTGCTATCTATCAACCTATCAGCTCATTCGTCGTTGTAGGAACAAGTGGGGGGGGGAGGACTGGGAAAAGATCTCCCAGGATTACTCTTCCAGCAGAGTCGGACTGGTTTTATTGACGTGTCATATAATTGACATGATTCCTGAATTAGAGCTGACCAGTTTATCGCGATAAGATAACAACGTTCAATCGTGATAAATACTCGAGCGACCACCTGATAGTAAGCGGGCAGTGGAAAAAGAAGCAAATCACCGTTACTAAGCTATTTTTGCAAATGTTTTATAAGTGAAATATATCTGGAGTCTTTCAATTGAAGCGCCACCATTTCTTCTCGCTGATTCTTCTCGATGCTCATCACATCCTACTTGGAGCGCGTCCCACACCAAAGCTTCCGGTTTGTCTAGGTTCTTACTAGTGTTATGCTTTCAACGTGAGTAAATTCCCCGAAAATTTACCTGAAAGGGATTCCAGGATTGAGATGAATGGGATGATCTTTTACGCGAGTAGGTGGGAGAGTCGTCAAGCGCAAAAATGATGCCACGTTTTTGATTGAAAGCGTGTTTCACGACGCCAGAGACTTACTATTTTGGCTCAGGCCGCCCGCTCTGCGAATGCGTTAGTGTCTGTGTCTCACTCGCCACCATTTTCCTCTGCTTGTGCTCTATCTCCTCGTCGCTCAGTGGTCTTTGCCGTGGGTCAGTTTTACTGTTTTTTCCTTCCTTTTTTGTCTTTCAACTAATGTCCACCCGCCCCCTAACTTCCATTGTCAGGCAAAATACTTCAGTTTATGGCAGCGAAATGTGCCTTTAAATATCGTGGGTATCTCAATGAAATTAATGTACTACTAGTCATTTCAGGTAAGTCGAGGTCTGGTGAAGAATCGAGCTAACCCATATCATTTGGCCACCGAATAGATGGAAACGGTTATAGTAATAGTTGAAAGTAGGATACTAATAGCTCTTTATGATGAATGGGTAGCATGAAATGTACATATTATAAATGCCAGCAATTTTGATATAAACATTAAACAAGCCTCGTTCACAACCTTGGAATGACCGGGTATCTAATCACAGCACAAGCACTAGAATGCTACAACTAAAACTAATGATCAAGAGTGATTCCTATTTATGACTGCCAAAGTTTGTGAACGCAACTCTTCGTCGAGATCGAAGTTTTCGACGGCTTCCCGTACCATTCGATCACAGTGACCTATTTCTGCCATCGGCAATACACTCCATGCAACGAGAACGAACCTAAATAATGTCATTATGACAACAGCAAGAATGTGAAAGGCGTGCGATACTGTAACGTTTAACAAACTTGTGCAACTTCAGAATTCCCAAGTTCTCTTGCAACTACATGCGACAAGACGTCGAGATCGTTTTCATAAAATAATTCTTTGTACAAAGCACCATGTTCAACAATGTCTATGAAGAACTTGAGCCGGCGATCTAAAGTTATGAACAACTAACGTTCCAGTTGAGAAAAAAAATGTGAACATACCGCTTATTTCTTCGTTTACAAACTTTCACCCAAAAGCGTCCAAAGAAAGCGAACTAAGGGTAGATCCAAGAGCGAGTACCACCGCATTATCAATGCCTTCTGGGATAAGATAGCTAAAGTTAACCATGTAGTCAAGTATCTCGGACGGATGCTCCTTCAGATGTCCAATAATCTTCATGAAGAAATTCCAATCGAAGAACTCTATAATAAGAAACGTAATTCCTTCGCTGTTCCCAGTTCAATAGCGTATTGGTATTTGGTCGAAATGCAGAGGTTAGCACATAACCATTTTCATTCTAATTCTAAGAAACTTTTAGATATAATAAATGACGACAATTTTCGACCGTAAAATGGAGCCAGATTACGTCCTATCCTTGTAATATAATATTGCGAACCAATCTCGCGCATACCGAAGTGGTTGAGGGGAGGCGGTCTGTCAGTTGAATAAATCTTCGTGAGTAGTTTTAGGGCGATTAAATGCAAATCCGTCAGCGTAGAATCAACGGTTTGAAATTCCAAAGCCAATACTTCTGGAAGCCGTGAATTGAGGAGGAAGGGAATAAGACTATGGCAAGCGTCGACCAAAGATGAGATACAACACAGCCCTTCCAAGCGGACACTTTCGTTCTGATCCTGAATGAGGCAAGAACGACATTTAGGCATACGAGCTGCGACACAATTCAATATTGTTCCACAAACCATTTGATACACATTAATGAGATGACTCAGCCATTCGAAATCATCTGCTGTGATCAGCTCCATGACTACTCCTGAATCGGTCTTCGTCTGCAAGTAATAACAAAAGTGAGAAATCATTTCCCAAGCTGGGACATTACAGACACCATACCACGCAGTCGGAAAACGCTCGAAGGTATTTTGGCCATGAGAATGTTGTCATCTTGCTCACTTGAGAAGCTGAGCTTAATTCAAGGCAGATTCATATTAGCATAATGCAGCAACACAATGCCGTTGAGTCAATACTCATACCTCGTCTTTCTCACTGAATATCATAGCCAACTGTCCCTTTATTTGAGAGAGGAGGCGATAATCATAGCAATCGTTCGCACATACAATATATTCACGGACTGCTTTTTGTATTCGTGAGAAAGACTCGTCTCTGGAACGATGTGTGTGGCCATTTTCCTTGTATTTGCAAATTCATTCGTAGCATGAGATGACAAGTGCTGTTCGGCCTGCCAAAGCTGCACTTACACAGTTCTATGGATACGCCAGTTTGAGGGCAGGCGGGAAAATCTTTTATTCATTGTTTTATTTCAGTGGGCAGAGTTGGAGGTGGAGCGAGACTCGGTCAAGTGGTTGCAGTGACTTTCACGTGTGAGAAAGAAACAAATGAAACAAAAAATACATCTTTCTCACATCTTTCCATGCTTCTAAACCCCTTCTTACCTCTAACCTCCCATCTCTCTTTCCGGTACACAACGAGAAGTGTATGTGATTAGAGGCAGGCGTATCGCAAAGTTGGCAAGGTCCCCCGCATGGGCGACGATCGCTACTTGAGTCGAATCTATCTGTTGGCTACCACAGACTCGAAGTAAATCTCTGTTCATTTAATATTTGAAGTTTTGTGCAATTCACACGATACGCGCCAACTAATTGCTTGATATGGATTTTCTAGTGTAAAACTATCAAGAAATAGATCGAGCTCGAGGTTTCAGGCAACAATAAAATCAGATTGAGCCTTTCCCCTTTCAGTGAAAGATAAACTAATAATCGTAAAAACTTACTGTATGAATGGCGCCATTACAGTTATACAGCTTCTGGCCGCGTCGATACATGCGTGTAATGGCGCATCGGTGGTAGCACGAATGGCATCCGATCAATGTCTCTTGGCAACTTCTCCCTCATACTAGTATCTCGTTTTCGTACAAATTGTCGTTCAGAAGATCTCAAAGAACTAGAGGTGCTACATAGGCAATAAAATTAAGTGTTGGCATCACAAAGTGGTTGAAAACAGCCCAGTTTTCTAAAGGCACTGAATCACAGTGGCTAAAGGGTAGCGCGGCTTCCATGGCGTCACTGAGCACCATTTGGTGGGGTGGTCTTGATCAGACCTCCAGCGTGATACGATGTCCCAATGACTCCATGAAAACGCGCGCCGCCCTTTCAGCCACCCATGATCCACTGGTTTTTCCGGCCAATTTACAGACCCCTTTTAGAGTAGACTATGTAATACTAGGGTATTCTATGTAAAACTAACTATTACAAAAGGTTCCCCACCCAAGTGCCGATTCGGAGTCAATGGGTCAGCTCATACAAAAGAAGACTAACATCCGAACACTCAAAATCAGTAATTCTTTATAAAAGTAGCGCCACTACAAATTTCAGCAACCGCTTGTGATTAATCAAGGGTGGGGGCTGAAGGTAAGCAGCCTGTGGTGGGTCCAGCTGGTGCTGCTAACATTGAATATTCAAGGAATGCGTGCTGCAATCCATGTCGATGTCCTAAATTCTGATTAGCAACGACTTGCTTCGTCTGCTAAACTTGTTACTTGGACAAATATTCAATAAATATGCATTGATTAATACGGTAATAACAGTATTAAGAGGTTCATGCAGGAAACTTTGCTGTGAGCGCTACAACAGGACATTTGTAAAGACTTATAATGAAGGAACGGTTATCAAATACCATATACTATAAGATCCGCAATACACATCAATGCTGCAACGATTTATTATCACTCCCACCAGTAAATGCAGTTATCTCAACTTCCTAGAAGTTCATTTATTCAGAAGCTCTGCATTGCTTTATAATTTCACTATTAAATTATCTGAACGGAAACATCCAAAACAATGGATGACATCCAAAATACTTGAAATAATCTCTATTGACGCTCAAGGTGAAGCCTCATGAAGAAATTTCTCAAATATGAATCGTTATCTAGTAAATCTGCTGTGATCTCGTCCAGTGCTTCGTCCTCATTTGAATCCGTTCTTGTCCTGAAACAGCAAAGATCCTACTTACTATAAAGCGCTTCGTCTGTCGTCTGTCTGTCTGTCGTTCTGTATGTCTGTCACGAAATTCCCTAGCTCCTCGGGATCCGCCTGGAGGGACCGGGTCAAGTGTGGAATGGGTGGGCAAGGTCTCACGAAATACAAAACACACATCAGCTAAGCGGAGCCCCGCCCACAGAGGGCGTGGCGTGCGTCGAAATGAATTGTACCGAAGACCAAGATTTCGATTTCAGTGACAAAAACGACCTCGAAACTGGGCCAAAAAGTGGGTAAGGTGTGCATTGGTAAGTCACATCGAATTAGGGAGACCCACCCCCGGTGGGCGGGGCGTTCTCTAAAAAAGCAGTGCTTTATGAAAAATTTCATAACTCGGTTACCAAGAGTCCCGAAGGCTGGGACAAGGTGGATGATGGTGGGCGGGGCTTGACCAAAGTGGGCGGAGTTTGCGACGAAAATTCATAACTCGGCTCCAAGAAGTCCCGGAGGCCGGGAAAAAGGTGGATGGAGGTGGGTGGAGGAGTGGAGGCCAGCTGTCATGGTGGGCGGGGCTTGACCAAAGTGGGCGGAGTTTGCGACGAAAATTCATAACTCGGCTCCAAGAAGTCCTAGAGATAGGGAAAAAGGGGTTAGAGGTTGGCGAGGGAAAAGAGATCAGCTTCCCCGATGTTATAATTCGGTTCCAAGCAGTCCTGAGACCAGGAAAAAGTGGATCGAGTCCATCAACGGAAAAGATTTCAACAGCCACAGGCGTGCATCCGAATAGGAGGAGCTATCCACGAAACAATATGACTTGGTTCCAAGAAGTTGAAACTAGGAAACAAAGTAAATAGAAAAAGAGACAAGAAAGAGTGCGATCAGCGTAATTGTGGATGGGCATCCACGCCAAAGTGGCGGGGTTTTCGCAACAAAACCAACTATAACAAATTGATAACCTGCTTAAATGGCAGCCTCCGTGTGATGCAGGCGAATGCGTGCGCAGCCAAACTGGTAAACATATAAACGGTAAATGGTATAGATAACATCCCAATAGCAACCCACCTGTTGTAAATAATATCAGACTAAGATAAGGTTTCTTCTTGCATGCGGTTTCTTTCTCCCCAGGGTCAATGGAACCATCTGGAAGTCTGATGCGGCCGCTTGTAGAAAGCCCTTGTTTCCGAAAAGGACAGCCTTCTGCCCAGACACCTTCTACAGAAAGATGTCAATTCCAAACAAATGTAATCATGCGATGTCTGACAGTTCGATGTCAGCTATTCTATAAATTATTACGTACGAGCTAATGAGATGTTAACGAATTCGTTGAAATAAAGTCTTGCAAGCGGGGTGTTTTGGTGCGGCATTTTTGAATCGATAAACTGAACACTGCTAAATTTAGAATCGATGTACAAGGTGGAATACCATATTATGTGACATAAATTCGAAATTTTTAAGAAGTAGTGGTATTTTTCACAGCCCTTATTCTGCGGATTACTATCCTTCCAATACGTTCTGTAGCCCCTAATAGCTACATATACTAAGCGCGCACCGTGCTCGGGGCGGCCGACCCCATCCTCTTCCTTAACTGAATAATGGTTGTTCCCATCACCCTGTGCCACCAGCCTAATGATGTCTTTTACAAAATCGCTACCCAACGTCAGTAATCGCGATGAAAACCGACACACCGCGGTTTATACAAAAATAATACTGCTATATTTACAACAATTTTCGCTAATCTCATCGTCAGTATAGTACTTGGAAAACTACAACAGTCGCAAAATCCACTATACCCTTCAACGCCATAATCTAGTAGGAGAGGTATGAGGTAAGAGGTATGCACCATCAGCTACCGACAGCCTGTTGATATTGCTTGCTCCCAATTAAACGGAAAATTAGACCTGAAGATCACAGAGTGCTTCCCAAGCTGATTCTCTATCCCAAAGGTTTTCGTTCAGGATAAGCTGTAAGTGCTTTGGGAGGCAATAATCCGACAGGAAAGAGTGCGCGTAGAAGGCATTATGTACAATAGATTATCAGGCAGTACAATCGTGGCACGGGCGCCTCTACCAATTTCCATTTTGGCTTCTCATAACAGCGTCCCATGCTCCCTCCCATGCTGGAGGTGCCGGCTAGTATTGCCTCAGGCTCCCTTCAGCACTGACTCAACCTACTCGATTTCTTAAATTACCAACCCACCTTCAACGCTTGTCGCGCTGAGAAAACCTTGACGGACAGTACAGGATGAGACTCACTAGTATGCCACACGAAAAATCTGCAAGCCTTAGCTCTCCATTCATCATTTTGTAGCGCTACACATGGTCGAAAGAGCTCGCCCGAGGCCACCTGGCGTGTACCCCCGATGCGTGATGCGTGCATATCGCTACCCCCTCTGATTCCGGACCGCCCGCGCCTGCTCTATAATCTATTAACAAAGGAGTCGACTGGTGAGCCCGCTGCGTCACCGCGCTGTTAGATTCCGGAACTCAAATCGTGCCTACCTTATAATATTTGCACTGTTTCTGTGACATGTTATTGCGGTACACTTCGCACAATATACGCTTCTCCTCGTCATCTTCAACCCCCAAAGTGTTGACGGAATCACGAAATTGCTATGTTGGCGGCATTCAGGACATGATCTGTAAAAGAATCAGTGGAAATCTGCGAATCACATAAAAAGCAAAAGACGAACGGCTTCACCGAACAACATCAGTCTCGAAGGTTTGATTCCGTCTCCACTCTCGAATGCAGTCCAAACAAAAACAATGACGACATCCTTCCAGTATTCCAAAACGGAGTGCCTTGAATTACTCAATCAGGGTATAATCGTAAAACTGTTACAGTTACGAAATTTCGTTTGTGAGGAGGAACAAACACCACCAGATAGCTACCAATAAACGAAAATAAAATGCGTTTTCCTTGCTCACCTTTTCCATGATGTTTTCCATACAAATCCCACAGCATTTTCCTATACTCTTTGCTTCAGCAAATGCTTGTTCCATGGCTAGCTCATGCTGCTTTAAACATTCCTATAAAAACCACGGCGGGAACATAGTTCTTCCGAGCAGGAATTGAAAACACTTATAACCGTCAACACATACGCGACCTTTGACAAAAAATCGCCTATAATCACCCCTAAACAATTATTGGACTAAAAATGAACTCACTGCAAAGTGCTGCTTTTGTTGCTTCTCATCGTACGGATGGATGCATGCACGAGAGCACATATCACAAACAAGACCATGCACAAATTGGCATTGTTCGTTAGTGCACTCTCCCACTTCGAAATACGGGCACAGCGGTAGCAAAGCGCCCTCACTTTCAATCGCACCTGCTGCTGCAGCATATGATATTCCTGAAAAATCACAGTCTATATTCGAAAGTGGCATAGTACCATAAAAACTCCTACCAGGCGCAGAACGTTTCCAAGATGGGATGAATTCAGCAGCATCTGTATTTAGACCAGGCTTTGGCAATTTCACAGGTTTGGGTATGGATGATGGTTTCGGGGCTGATACGGTGCCGTTTGCCGCATCAGCTCCGGCGTCCTTCTTAGGACGAACGTGGTCATATCTGCAGGCTGTACCATAGGAGCAACTGGAATCATTTATCAGTTTTAAATTCAAAGAAGGAAAATTTTCAATTGAGATGGATCACGCCCAATTAACAGATGGGTGGAAATTATATTGCAAATTCTGAATGTTAACACAAAACAGATACAAAAATGCAATACCGTGCAGCAATTAGGAAGCGAGCGTCGGGCAATTACATGCCGTGATGTGAAAAATTCAATCAACAAAGAAAGCAGAGGCCCTCCGGATAGATAAAAACGACCAGGGTATCAAGAATTATACAAAATGCAGTATGTGTGTCATTGAAACATGAACCAAGCTGGACTTGCCCGTATGCACATACGCTCAAAACAAGCATCCTCACAACTGTGAGCGACAACTGTGCCCACCTGACTCAACGTTTAGCTAGGTTGCAAAAGCTATTCGTAACCCTCTCAGCGAACGAACAAAAATCTGCGTATTCCTGACCGAGCCAGCAGATATAAATACATACCTGCCGTTGATACATACTAGCAGACGAGATATGCGGACCATATTCCTGTCATGATGAGTAAGTGCACTGATCACCCTGAGTACAACAACCACTGGCAAAATATCGACAAATATTTCGGCTTGGACCTGATGTATCTCTTGGCATAAGTACCTAAGATGACTATCATTAAAAAAAAGAGTACATCTTTGAAGAAACCCAGTCAAGTGCTGCTCATGCAACGGATGGCAGGAAAAATAATCTTCAAGGGCCATCTTTTGCTGGAATACACAATGCATGTGACTTATTTGAAAGCAGCCTAGAAGCAAATGAATGAATCGAGATGGATCGCAGAGACCAAGATATGTAAGCACGTGCTTCTCCCTCACCCAACTTTCTACACAGTACGCGACTCCGGAAGGAGGCAAGTTTCGGTTGTTTAACGAGCAATTCGACCAACAGTGCCATCGTAAAGCCGATATGTAGCCTCCAGTTTTCTCATCGTCAATTAAGGTCGACTTCTGATGGTTTATTGTCTTTAGCGGGAGATGAGAGGGAGAAGATAAAATGCGTCATACTGCACGCCAGTTAGGTCTACGACACTAGGCAGGGATTGGATTCGACTTACAACCACTTCATTAAGCTAAGATTGACAACTACCTCCGATGACATTGCTATTCACTAACCAACACACTCGTTATCTGCTCGATGATAGTCACATTGGTGTCCATAGAAACAGCCCTACCCCTACCTAGCTCACCTGCCCAATCGACTGTCGAATCCTTCTAGAATTCTCATGGAGAAGAGGCGCGAAAATGTGGGTATCCACCGTACGTGTTGTACATCTCTCTTTCATTTTCCCACCTATCCATCTCAGGCCACTCTACGACCCACAGCCACTCCTGCGCCCACCAAGACGAACAAGAATTGACGGGGAGTCCTTCACCGTGGTTCATCCTGGTTAAAGGAAGTGGTCATGATACTTCCCATTGGGACGATAAGGAACGCTACGTACTGGAGTGGATAGGTCTCCTGCCCGATGAGACAACAAGTAGCGTTACAGAGGCAATAGCGCCTCCTCACGTGCGCGAAAAAAGAAGCGAATCCACTTCCGGATAATAAGAACAAACCCGTATCCATGTGGGAGGGGTTGCGATGGCAGCGTGCTAGATATGATACCATTATCGATATCGTCCGATTTTCATTCTGAAGGGCACCCTAATTACCAGCCCTATCTTCTTATCTCATAATACCATATCATTCCATGGATTTAAACACGCCTCCAACACTTACAGTCGATATCCGAAAGTTGGGGTAGGGTGTGTCACCGGAAGTGACGTGCACTTGATAGAAGTGCGTGGATAAGCTGTTGCCAGCATGCTTTGCTGATATCCAGCGATGTATGTTGGAAGCAGCTTATCCACATAGCTTCTATCAAGTGCACGTCACTTCCGGTGACACGCCTACCCCAACTCACGGATATCGAGTATATCTGTATCAGACTTTGCTATTCGAAGTTATGACGTAAGGTTAGCACAGATCCACGTAGAAGGCAGCGTGATCGCTTCCCCTGAAGAATCATCAACAAAGCTTGCCGGCTGCTAAAGCGCAAACCATGAATAAGCTTGAAACCTTGCACCATGACTACCCACTAGTAGCTTCAAACAGCTGCATGTCAGGGTGACCTCAACTGTCATGCAGTCATGTGGTTTACTTGATCCTTTTCCAAGCCATAATTATGATCCAAATATTAGACAAGTATTTTAACATGACCAGCACACATGATATTCAAAGAATAAACACAAGGCTGCTAGTTCTAGTTTAACATCCGACTAATTAACGTATGTGAGGGCAGAAATTGTAATTCGGAGTGTCCAAGAAGGACCGTCAAAAGCCAACCCTATCTTAATTGACTGCGTCTTGTGTAAGCATACATTCATTAACGAAATTTTCTCAACACAATTCAAAAACTAAGTATAACGTCAAAAGATAACGACTACTTCAAAACTACTGTTTAGAACATTGCAATTAATAGTCTTTTAAATATCGTGAACTACTTCTCAATGAGGGGAACCGAGGCATGTATCACAAAAACGACTGAAGAAGAATCCATTGTTAGTAAGGCACATCGAAAACTAATATACTTCATTTAGAATTTAATGTACTTTTTTACAGTGTAGGCGTAGAAGTTCAATATCCGCGTAAATCACTCGTACCGAACATAATTCATGTAATGATGAGGATAGGAATATACAATGTATACATCTACAAATTAAAACTCTGACTAGTCATAAAAACGTAATAACCAATTCAGATGCATTTTGGCGCACATGTACCTCCGACGTACCGGATATTGGGTGCAGCAGTGTGAATGCGTTAGGCAATGTGTGTGTTCACGAGATTGTGCACTGAAATAGCGAATTTTTGTTTTATTTTGGGGAAATCAAAACGAATAAATTTCCAAGTCTGGCCGAATGTTGCAGGCGGTAAGGCGGAGGGGGGGGGACAGAATCATAAGATATACCAGAGACGGATAAGAGACAAAAAAGGCTTTAGAATAGAGAATTAGGAAGACAATGAGCGCCGCAGATTGTTCAAGGTAATGCGACGAAAAGTGGGACTGCATGATGAGAAAGGCGAGAGAGAGAAAAGACCCCATCGAGGAATTTACCGAAACAGCAGCAGAATAAAAGAGCAGGTCCTAGAGGTGACGAAAGAAGAAACAGGGATCGTGATACTGAACTCAGCGCACTTCGTTACTCATATTTCTATATCAAACAACGTAGCCGATTTGAAAAATAAAGGGGGGATACGCACTGTTCTAAGTGCCACTGCACACTCTTCACCAGAGCTACTTTATCACAAAACAAAAACATTACCCACCTTTTTGTCTTTGGACCCTGTATTTGCAGTAACCGGTCTGCTATTTCTGTGTGTGGCTCTCTCATAACTGGAGCGTCTGTAACAAAATATATCCGAACTGGTCCATCATTAGTCTTGCGACCTCGTTAATCACCAAAACAAAATCTGAGAAAAGCTACATCGAAAAGATGAGTTTTGAACACAGAACCGAGGCAACGTCAAAGTACACACTAACATTAGAAGACAAAGTGTCCGACATGATAAAACTACGCGAGGCAACCACCACAGACTCATGGTTGCTATGGATAGTAATCCCACCCGTCATTGTTGAAACTAGCGCTTTCGAAAGGAGCGCACACCAAAACCTCGAATGGCTGCAAAACCAATCATCAGCGCTGAGCATATTTTGGTATTCGGCTATTCTCATGTTAAGGAACGTTTTTTGGTGACTGTCACTCATGGCTCGCTTTGTACTGATCCTCCAAAACCCCTGCCATCGATATGACAGACAGCGATCTCATCGTCATTGAAAGCGAGGGAAATTCTTTTCCTGTAGAATTACAATAATTGCAAGGAGGTGATGCATATATGAAATACAATCCACTAGAAGCGCTCAACTAGAAGAGCGGGCCATTTCAGTGCTGAGGGCATTTGAAACTGTGGCAAATGTTTTCATTTATTAATGACGTTTAGAAAAGTTTACACAACATAAATCCTCTTTTTACAGTAGCGAACGATTCGTGTACCCATCCCGGGCTCCCCTTCCAAAAATTGGAGTTACAGTAGTAGATACGATCAATTGACAAGATATCTCGTCTGCAGTACATGAATGCGATAAAATGCCTTCATCGGACAAATGAGGACCTGAACCTCCTCCCAAAGACCCGCAACGAACAGCCCTAGGGGCACTTCACATTCACATAGTGCATCATGCAAATAATAATCTAGATAAACTCTAGTTATATAAACAAACAAACCTTTCCTCTGTAGGAGAAGGATAACGCTGAGCTTGTGCTGCAGCTTTTTGAGCGGCAGCTTTTTCAGCTTCTTGTCTAGCCAGTTCTTCCTCGCAAGCTTGCATCTCTTGGGCTATCAAAAAACACTGAAACCGATTCACGTGTGCTAGACCTTTTTTTCCCCGAAGCTGATTTCGAATAAAATCGAGTGACAGTTGAAACGTACTCGACATCGGTGGAGCACACTCCCTGGGATTCATTTGTAGCACTACTGGTGCGAGGAGAGCCAACAGTGAAGTCACTTGCGAAGAAAATCGAACTTCCGTCAACATTATTGAAGGACTCCCAAACAATGGATGGCTCGTTAACGTAGCCACTGTCGGACACGAGTAAGTAAAGTAGATCCTGAAATGTAAGAGATGCATATATCCAAAATTCTTGCAGTGATCAACTAGAATCCCTCAAGAGATGGAAAGAGTACTCAAATCTAGTATCTGCATAAAAATTACCGAAAGCAAGGAACTTTTGTAAAGAAGAGAATGAAGGGTATCATAAAGAGAGGTGGTGGAGAGAAGTGGGATGAGTATGATCTCTCTGAGAGCGTTCTGTTGCAACTCCAACATTCATGTACTGCTAAGTATCTGGCACTCGCTCGCTCACTACGTGCAATTCACCATCCCTGGAGGCACTTAACTAGAGCGAAGAAAGGAAATAAGAACTGCATCACCATGTACTCCAACGGCAGCATTAAGAAGCCCTTAATTACTGTGCTTCAAATTACGCAGCGAGTGACAGATGTCACGAAAGACAAGCTATCCTTAATTCGACGAACTGATTGAACTTCTTCTTCTTCTTCTTATTCTTTAGCGTCTGTCCCTTGTAGGCGGGGGTCCCCTTTATCTTATATGTATTGACGCCACATTTCCACGAGTATTATCTCGAAATTCATATGGCGACATTAACATTTGTGATGTGACGTGGGTGTTCGTAGGCCGGCCTGTCACGAGGGCCTGTCGCCTGCATTCGAATGTCCGTGTTCAGCTCAGCCCACAAAAGTGAGCAGTTCCCAGTGGCACCACTTGGAGGAACGGACACACCACCAACCGAATTGAATGAACGCTTCACGATTTAACACGTTGACGACATTGTGCGCAGCGCATGCGCATCACAGCTTGAGCACCGTGTGGGACCGTGTGCAGCGCATGCGCTGCACACACAAATTATTAAATTTTTTCGCGCATGCGCTTCTTCTTTTCTAACTTCTTGCATCTATTCTATAGACCACACCATAACATGACTAGACACGGCAAGGTTCATCGAATGGTTGAATATGCTCCTTTTTAGCAAAGGTTTTCCAAGTGCTACGAATTCCCAATTGTGTTCATTCCTAGTTTTCTTTAAATTCTGACAACCTCGGTCATAAAAAAGAGTAGTAAAAGCAAGTATAGACCTACACATATAGCAAGATACAAGTTTTTAGTGAAGCAACCGAGTCAAAAATAATTTTGAGGTCCATTACAGCAAGAGCTACCGAAAATTGCCTTTTCATTGCCAGAAAACGTCCATTCGATTGAACTTTTACAGTTGTTCCTTCTGAGAAGTTTGATACATCGAATATCATTCGAAACATTTTGTTGCATCCGGGTTTTGCATAGTTAAAGCTCAGAATTCACGGATTTGATGTGAAGGCGGCGGCGCCTGCAAAATCGCCGTGGTCCCACGCGGTGCAAAAACCCAAAACGCGCGTTGTCGTCAACGTGTTAAAGGCACTTGCGGCTTATCCAACGGTGTGTCAACCTCTCCTCTCCAAGACTTGATCCTAGGGCATTCACCCGTTCTGTAATCGTATGCACTCTAACCATCGCGGCAGGACCATGTAGAAAAAATCAAGTAGTCCGTAAACCAGAGTGTGGTTCATTAGGACAGAAAGCGACGTTTTCGCGATTTCGCGAACCGAAACATCTCGCTGAGGGCAACAAGATACGACACTGCCTGAATCTATCAGTGGAACCGTGGTTTTCACCGCGAACCGCGACGGATCTGCGTTGCCGCAACGAACGATTCTTCGCGCTTGCGAAAGCGCATACAAAAGTCGCGTCTCTGTCACTAATGAATCACACTCCGTAAATCATGAGCTAGCTAAGTGGTACCTAAGGGACAGAAAAAAAATTTGAAAGGCAAAAATCAAGTAAAATTCGAACAAATGGTGTGATATGAAGCCGATATCTCACCTTTCTTTTATGTATCGTATGGAAGTGGTTATTTCGAAATAACACGGCTAGTTCGCCATCTTGCATTGCCTCCATGAGACCAATTAATCCATGATAAGTCAGTTGCGTGACATTTTCTTCCAAAAACTCTTGCAGTAACAATCGATTGTAGTTTGATTCGTCACAAATTTGTTCCACAAGCTGATTGTAGGTTAAATCTCCAACAGCCTTTCCTAATAACATAAGAAGTTATGGAACAAAAAGAAAAAGTAATATGAAGTAATTCAAGTAAATAATATAAACGTACTTATTTCTACAAACTGGGGATCAGGGAGCCATCCATGATATAAATTGACACGCAGTAGATCAAATAAAGATAGTGCGGGAGTAAACTCAAAGTCAGTGACGTGACGAAATCTAAACGTCGAAGTGATTTTAAAAGAGCCTCGAAATAGAGTATACTGAAAACATGCACAGGATCTGCTAATCTGAAGAGCTGAGCACATAATACCTGACATTCACATCTACTCGCTCTAGCATCGAGGAGTTGTGTTATTACATCATCCAAGTTTCTATCATAGTTACTCTCTACGTGAGTGGTCATGTTTTCAGGCCGCATCTGGAGAAGAGCATCTGCAACCTGAAGCATGTTCTCTCGGCTCTAAACTATTACGTTTGAGAAGGCGCAGAAAAAGTACCAAGTGGGTAAGTGCGTCCCTCGTTACGTGTCCATTTGCTGGAAGTTTCGTTAGTCCTTCAAAGAAATGCGTAAACAGTAGTCAGCAACAAATCACCAAACAATAAGAATTACGAACATCGTAAGACTATACCTTTCAAAGCAAGCACATTTACGAGTGCTATTAATGGACATGGACCGTTAAGATTTTGAGTAACGATGGACGTTTTAATTGAGTTGAATTGGACAGTTTTCAACTGAAATGATATTACTGCATTACGAAAGGATGGAGCAACAAATACTGACAGAAAATTATAAACTTTTGGAAAGTTGAGATTAGGGAAGAACATTAGGAACCTAAGCAGTAGCGATAAGGGCGCACTTTTTCAAAAGAGATGGTAATACTCCATTTCATATGAAAATTAAAACAAAAGCAGCAGGTTTACGCCTTTTGTGAAGTGAAGAAAAACAGTGGGGCATTCAAATCAGAAATATAAAGTGTCCTATGCCCCTCCCTTCCACCCGCCCTTCCGCCCCCTTGTAGGCTCTATCAAACAAAAAATCTTTGCTACGGTCTGAAACAATTTCAAAGGAATTCCACTTCTCAGCCAGTGGCTTACAGGAATGTTCCAAAACGCTCGACAAGGGCAAAAGAACTCCTCAAAAAGGAAGGATAAAAACTATGCACATGGGTGACCATGGTGCAGAGAGAGAACGCTAATCCACACCATTAGCCCTCCTACTTGATGGAGAACTGAAAAACGCCTTCACAGAAATTCAGCCTCAAAAACAAAATAAAACCTTGAATATGTCGCGATCGTCATCATGCTGATACTGACTAGACACGGTCTTGGCTTCTGGTTTCTGAAATGAAACAGAATTTTGTCACTGGTCGGAAAATTTTACAAGAACTTCAAAAAACGTTCTGAGCAACCTACAGCTTCCTTGGCGATTTCGTCCGGTTGTGGAGGAACGCATGCCGACTGGAGAACAGTGGATGAAGTCTGGGTCAGCGTTACCCTTTGAACTGCTTTGAACTAAAGCAGGGTCTAGCTCGATGTTCTCGAGTAGATATTCCACTGTTTCGATCACGGCCTCATCAATTGCGTCTATTTGATGATCATTAGTACTGTTGTTAGTAGAAGAATCGGACATATCACCGCGATTCTAAAGAAACGTCATTTACTGATGATGTTTATCAATTACAAAACAAAACAGCATCTATCAGCTTTACAGGGCTAATATTTGCATTAAAGGACATGAAAAAACGAGAACATTTCACACATGTATGTTCCCGAGGTATTTGGACAGCCGTTTCGTGGCCGAGAGGACAAGTGAAGGTTTCAGATTGGATCTGGCAAATTCAAAGAGACAAGTGTGATTCAGCACGAGTACTCAGAGGCATGAATGTTCCGGAAACAGCTGTAGGTTCTTGTTATCAGCGACTGTCATCATCGAATTGAGCGTCGCAAAAGTGCATGAATTGGCATTCGAGCACGAAAGCGCGGCCAAGAGCTTTTCGAGGCTCATGCTGAAACATGGGTATGGTATGGTTCACTGAGACAGAAAGGGCTTTCCGCTCTTGCATCGCGAAACTTCGCGTTCCTTCCTAGCGACCCATACCCCTAAAACACTATCAGTTACACTTCAAGGGCTCCAACTTCCTAGGTCAAAGGTTTCCCCAGTCGTCCTGCTCTTACTGTTAGCATTATAACGAATATTTCTACTATGGATTTGATACAGGGCGGAAGTGGTGTAGTGGCAAGTGGCACGCTTACCACGCGAGCGGTCCGGGGATCAAATCCTGGGTCGTGAGTCGCCCGGGCCAACCAAGCCTTCCATCCCTCCGGGGTCGGTTAATTGGTACCAGACTTGTCTGGGAGGATAAAAAAACACTGACTTGTAC
>MU890112.1:0-12770 GCA_036418205.1 Ostertagia ostertagi
TGGAGCAGCTGCCATCCAAGCAATACTCTGCCTCTTCCTGTCTCCTTGGTCTCATAGCGTTTAGGTCATATCATCACCACTTTTCACATTGATAACTCGTAGTAGTGGGAAATGATTAATGACCAAGATCCAAAAGATGAAATGTTACGGTGTTTGTTTCTTGGTCTATGACTCAAGAGGGTATTTTTGCCTATCCTCTCTGAAACCAGTCGTGCGGCGGTAGCAGGCGATCTGACTGGTCAGGTCGAAATGGTAACTCATCACCGCTTATCAGTAGTGGCTTGGATCGACGGATATAGCGTCAAGTCCCGACTTAGGACGCGTTGATTGATCAGACCATGAAGGTTCCGGGGGCGTGGAAAGGTTGCAGTAATCGTTTGACGATTTCGAGAAAGCCAGTGCCACCAGCATTGCACTCCAATAACAAAGAACTAAGCAACACATTATCCTAGCGCTACATATTAATTCTCCTACGGTGGGGCCCTTCATGTGAAACACGGCCCTATAGCTTTAGTAAAGTAAATTTGCATTGACTGTGCTTCAATGCTCCTGATGCTAATTACACTTGATGCCATACCTAATTTGCAATTACGACGCGTCGGCAGCAGCAAACAAGGTGTATTTGGGAAAGTCATCAGAATGAAAGCTTTGCCCGCGTCGGCTATAGGGTGTTATGACTAGAAATAGTGCACAGTCTAGCGTTGGCGCTGGTCCAGAGAATCCTTTATGTTTATTAGTATGGGTCAAGGGTTAAAAACACGGGTCGCGATTAGGTTCTTAGAGGAATCATTTCCTTGGGTGGGGTAGCAGGACCCCTATTCACAGGGGTAGCATACTACCGCGACTTAAAAGTGCGCGACAAGAAAACTATGCTCTCGCTCCACCGCTGCGACCGCTGCCACTTTTATCAGTTGCAGCATATGCGGCTTCTGTCTCACCTCGCAGCGCTGTTTCGCTATCATGCCACCGTCAAATTTACTATAATTAATTTGCTTTGTTTGTTAACTGTCCCGCCTGAGAGGAAAGTTTTGTTCACAACCCAGCATTCTTGTGAATCAGTTTTTCTGTTCTTTTTTCACATACCTTCTTCGCATTTGCTGCTTATTGTAAGTTTTGAATAATATAACGCACGAATTTTATCGCGACCGCGCCTTTGAGAGTCAACTAGAAATTAGTCAACTACTAGAAAAAAAAAATAAATGTAAAAAGGAGCTCTGTATATGTATGAGTATGGCGAGACCGACCTCGAGGCTGGAATATTAGGTCCTCTCCATCCAACAATTATGGCATGCTCCTTTCTGCAACACTGTTCCGTCGCCCCCCTAAGTCCCTCTGGGCCAAGCACTCCGATAACGAGTGCTATTTTGCTACACCATTCACTACGCGAAACCAGGGTGGCCCGGATAACCCTTCCGTGAGAACCCCGAAATGGGAAAGTTCACAGCGGACTAAGGTAAGAGTTCTACCCAATGTGCTGATAAGTGACGCTTCGTAGTGTAGTGGCACTTTATCAATGGCGTGATAAGGTGCTTTAACCGAATTCCGGTATTCACAACTACCTACGTATTGGACGTGGAAGTGGTTTGAACGGTTGCGACTTTATGTGATGCCTTATCCTTACCGTCCAATTTTCATTCTGAAGTGCATCTTATACTAGGCACTTCTATCTTCTTATCTTATCGTATTGTGGCCTGAGTCACGCTCGTCCAATCATTCCCTATCCCGAGTCCTTCCATTAGTAACGCGTGGAACTCATCTGCACCTGGAAGCGCAGCGTGTATCGCTTTTCCTTTTAAGAGGATTCCACGACAAGGTTGGAGGTCGAAAAAGGGGAAACGCACTTAGCGGAGAGCGGCAGACTCCCTACGGGTGCGGACCGACCTGCAATTTGCAGCGAAGGTTATGCCTCGGCAATCTAGCATAGATCTCCGGAGCCATCAGCGCGGTCCCATTCCTAAGCTTCTTGAAGCATTTTTTCTATCGCCTTCACTCGCTGATCCGCCCATTGGTTACCCCTTCTTCTGATGAGCTCGCCTTTCAAATTGTAAACTCCGCATTTGAAGGGCAGACTTACGATGAAAGTTATCAAAACAAAAAATAAAGTCATTGAAAATAAGGTAGAAGTGGCCAGTGGACCAGGAAACGGCCCGAAACCCGAGAAATGGACCCCTTCCTTGCCCGTTTGATTTGCGCATTGATGCGACTCTCATCGCTGTGCCCTCTTCAACACTACGCTCTCTCTGCTATCTAATCACTCGCCACGTATAGACCTGCGGCGAGTGATTAGATAGTCGGTGGGCGTACCCCGCCAACCGCGCCAAGAGTGAGCCATGCTAGATCGCCGAGGTCAAATCTTTCGCTGCCAATTGCGCGTCGGTCAGCACCCTCAGGAGGTCCGCCTGTCTCCCAACTATGCAATTTTCCCCTTTGTTTTTATCGTGAATTCCTCCGTGAAAACACAATTTGTAAAAGCGGCTGCAGTAATAGAATGAATGTCTTTTTCGCGGCCCAAAGCGGCTTCAAGTAGGAAGGTTGGCTCGTGTAGTCCGTAACATTCGAAGTCAAAACAGAATGTTCGCCTTGTATCTTGAATTGTTGAACAATGGCTCAATGAGAAAATAACTAGTACAGATCATATTCTTGGATCATTCATTAGGAGCGTTCTGTTATGTTGAAGCGATGTGAGGAACACGAAGCTTGAGATGAACTAGATCGCCCACTGGAAGGTCCAAGCAGATCGTTCAACCACCTGACAAAGGAGTTTTTTTTTCTTGAAAGCGATCGGTAAAGTAACAATTCCAGCAGAAGTCATGTCGGAGAATCTATTGAGTGAGTGGGATAAAGTAGCTCACGAGTATCACAGATGTGCTGTTGTCGAAAATGCGCAACAATGGCAAAGTGAACTTATGGCGAATAATCTTAACTTATGGACGAGATACCTCGTGCACACCCATGATACGCAACGTGGATTACGACGTAGCGGCTAATTCAAATACGCGCGGGTTAGTGGAGCCATGGAGCAAGCAACTTCTCTCAACTCGTCCGACTCCGCCCCTCCCTCATTTCTAGGGGAGAGGGAGTCCTTGTTAAAGGGCTTGAGGCCATTCAGGGGGTATCTAGCTTTGGTACAGAGACACGGACAGATAGACCGACAAATACGCCAAACTGCTGCTCTATATATGGTGGGATGGGATAGCTCCAAAAGAATAGTGACTCACTCATCTTGCGGTTGCTCTTGAGGTAGAGTACTCGCAACGAACTCTACTTCGCTATCAGTGGAATCCTCTCTTAATATCGTCACGCCGATCTGTCATCTGCAACACTTTTATATGTTCTTAAAAGTTGGATTACCGTTCCTCCTTTTCGTTCATTGTTCGAAACGATGGCAGACGTCGTCTGCATGACTCACATCAACAATTACAAACCGTTTTTGGCGCATTCGTCATGTAGACTACATATTTGCCAAACTATAGTTAGCCCACTGGAAAAAATACATAAGCTTGAACGTTTTCCCTGCACTTCATTTTCGCCCATTCAAGCTCTCCCCATCTCATCACTTCATTTTTTAGAGTGATGGCACAAAAGTTTGCTGTCGGACTTCGAAAAAGAGTGAATCGACGCAAAATGATCCAAGGATGCTAGTTCGCCTACTCGAGCGAGAAGTGGATGCACGTTCACTTATTTCCTTGTGGAAGAAATTCAAAGCTTCTAAGCACAACCCAGGCAGAAGTCGTACGAACGATTCCCTTCGGTTTGTAGGATAGACCCTTAGAGGACAATTAGTACTGATGTGGCATTCCCGTGCACGGAAATCACCGACAAGAGCGCTAGGGCCTTGCAAAGTGAGCTGCAGCAGCTGCAATTTTTTTCTTCTATCAGGCTGTTGTCTGGCGCCCTCTCATCTGTTGCGCTCTCTCGCCTCATACTCTCCTCTCCGCGCTTAGTCTCTCATTCCTTAGCACAGCCGATTAGGAAGGTGAGTGAGCCCTCAACCTAAGCGTTTTCGACGGATTCTTTTCCTTTTTTCTTTACTGCCGGCCCACTTGGCACCGATACATTCGCATTCGTGTGCAAGAACCGCATCAATTTCATTCCGAGGCACGATGTTTCCTTCGCGATCGTATATACGATCAGGCGATCAAGCGATTATTCAAAAGCAAAAGGATGCATACCGATGAGGCGATTCGGCAAGTAGACGAGTAAGACTGGTGTCAGAGTCCGCGATCCGTCGCGCGACGGATCACAGAAATCACAAGTGCCCCGATCAATACTGCGAGGTGCTCTCCAATCCGCCGCCATTTCTGCTTGATGGTGATGGTTGAATGACGACTGTTCATGATTCTACTTGTTTCATATTCAGTGTTTCAAATGTTCAAATGGGGCACTTGCGATTTTTGCGGTGCGCGAGACGGATCGTGGACTCTAACACCAGCCTAAGATCGCATACCTACCGAATGGCTTGCTCCTCCAACTGGACGATCGTCTGACCACTCAACATCTCATACTAGGCTGGTCCCCCGTCAATCGCCGGGACCTCGATTTCCCGCGTAAGCTTACGCCTTTCGCTGTGGTCCTTCCACTTGTTACACCAACAGCGTATGGAGGTGACGCGTATACAAAAAAGGAGTTTCATGTAGTAGAGGCATCATAATGCTCATGCCATGACGGTAGAATGACATCTCAAAACTTATTTGCTCCTTAGCCTGCTTGGCTTGCCTTCCCCTACTTAACCTCCCCTTCCGTACACTGCCCTCCAGCCGCCATAGCTCAAGTCTGCTATGACACACCAACTTTCAGATATCGACTGTAGCTATTCAGTTCTGCTAGCAGTTTGTTTATTCCATGAGCTTCCATATCACTTCATCTGACGGACCGACGGACAAACATACTTACATACAGACACTCATGCATATAAATTGACACACAAGTTAGCGCTTTATAAAATAGAAGGATACGACTGCCTTATGTTGATAATTCTGTCTTTTCCAACATACATCGCTGATATCAGGAAAAAGCACGCTGGCAAGATGAGGGTACCTCACGCAAGCCCCTTCATAGGGCAGCGTCACCTTCCATTAGTGATAACCGCCTACCCCAACTATGGCGATATCGACTGTACTAATCAAATACATGACCACTTCATTGCATATAAATTGGCACATCAACGAGCGGTCTATGTAACACGAAGGCATACAGCCTGCGAAGTATTAACCGTTTCAAGAAATCAACGAATAAAATCATATTTAGCCGTCACGTTGTTAGGGGGAATATCACAAAGCCCGTCGAACAGTCGAGGAAGGCAATAGTCTAGGAATGTTCCGTCATGAAAATAAAGAGGATTGCTTTAGGTAAGCTTAAATTCGATATTTGGACCCCCGAACGGTGCGCATATCAGGCGGGCACCATCTGCCGCTATGGAACCTCTACTCACTGAGCTTCTTTGTTATAGTTTCCGGATTGTAGACCGGAATAATCACCTTCATTCTCCTCTTTTGTTTTAATAGTTTCATCTTCTTAACCTCCTGTTTATGCTTGGCACGATCAAAATTAAGTGCTGAAATATAACAACTTTGCTGCAAACAAGGATTACTATGCTGCAATTTTATCAAAACAAATCTTTCGCGAAGGGCAATAGTGGACTTTTGGGCGCTCATGTCGTTAGGGGGGACATTGAAATGAGTGGGCCACTAATAGAACTTGGGACTAAGCTTTAGGGAGGGGATAGGATTTTGAGAGCAACCATCGTTCTCTCTTGTATTTATTCCCAGTCCTGGGCTTAGTCCTAGTGTCACCTACCAGCGGTTTTTGAATGCTCTGCTCTGAATGACCCCCCTTAGGACATGAGAGCCCTTTTTTGAACAAATTTATTAACTTCCCGAAGTAAGACTCACGATCTAGACCTGGTTGTGGAACTGATTCAACTTTCTGTGGTGCTTTTAGGTCATTCTTCGTACTGAAACGTCTTCTTCAGCACTAATGGCTCAACACGAAAGGAAGACATGTAAAATTGGAAACTAACTTTGAGACCGACCGTTTCATCTCAATACGACTCACTATTAACTAAAACTGAAGCTGAACCCTCTTCTCTCGTTTTTTCATGCGTCAAATGACTTTTATCTGACCATAATCACGTTTATCTTCACTTTGCTTACGTGAATTCAGGTTTCGTACTTACTCAGTGAGTTCAGGTTTGAGGCATGATTCCTGGTTAAGGTACCGTTGAGAGTTGACGATTAGGCGATCATCTACAGGGTGCAGTGAATCGAATCGGCCTAGGTAAGACGAGTGGAACTCGTCTTACCGCCTGCTAGCCTTAATGCGATAGGTATTGATTGTTGTCTCGCGCCTATTGAGTGTGGCCGCCAAACTCCCATAGCAATTGCTATTCCCTGCAAGTGAGGCAGTCCCTAGTCGTTTTTTAGACAATTCAGTAATTCTCGAGCTATATTCTATAAACGTGAGAGGGGTGTGAAAGGGGGGGGGCAGGTAAGGACGATGTCATAGTTTGCGAAGCGAAATTGCGGCAGCGAATCGACCGATGCACCAGCGATTCGAACTTTGTACCAAGCGGACCTCGACACTGTTTGAAAGTGGTGGGACCCAAGCGTTCAAAGGAGGTTCCACTCTGAAGGACCACACTGTTTGGAAAGTGGCGATCTTTCCTTCGAACGTTAGGTCCTGCCACTTTCAAACAGTGTCGACTCGCTGGTGCATCGCTTTCGCTGGCGCAAAATTCGATTCGCTGCGCGACATCGGATCCAGCGACTCGCTCGATTCGCAAATTATGAGATCGGCCCAATGTAGAAGTAAGTGACACAACTGTACTTGTACCATACTCCGTGGTCCGCGCGTCAAATCCCTGCTTGGATCCCGTGCGGGCCAGAAAAGCGTCCATTCGCTTCGGGTGGACTAATTGCTATCAGAATTGTCAAAATTCGTAAAGAACACTCGCTTATTTCTCGTATAATCTAAGATTTCATCAGATCACCAATTTAATCACTGAAATCGCCACTACGATTTTGAATGGAAGTCGTATGATGGCGCACTTCGGAAGAAGATTGATCAAAAACGTGGAAATGTCTCCGCGTCGTTTCTATCCCTTCCATAGTATTTCAGTGATCATTTCCGAAGAGTTCTATGCGATAAATATTAGTTGTCTCCATAATTAATCGACATTTTCACAGTGCTGTTGGTCTTGGGTTTTCGGGCATTTTTCAATTCTAATTTTTTTCTTTTTCATATGAGGTGCTTGCTCACCCGAACGTACACCTCTGTTATCTACAAACCATTGGCTATTAATAGAAATTCAGTCGTCATTTTTTCTCAAGAATTCCAGAAGCTATTGATCAAAGAATGATCGAAAGTTTAGGGTAATGTCATTTCATTTAGCGTAAAATTTCTTTCTGAAGAAGAGTAATATAACTTAGACTAGACTGTCTTTAGGTGATACGAGGATAGGGCTACACGGTGGAGCTGGAACAACTGCTAGCCTGAAGGTCTCCAATTCTTTATGAACATTTTCCGAAAGGTGGGGTCGAATGACCTCGGATCAAAACCACACTTTGTCTTGCTTTACCTTCAGATGGAACGCGTCGCCATTATGCTGTCGACCTTTGCCTTATTCATTGGCCCTAGTAGTAGTGGGCAGCGCTTCCCCTTCGCCAGCGCAAGGTCTCTTTCGTGCTCCACCAAAACACCTCAGAAGTGTCGGACGTACAGGTCCGACAGAGAAGCTTAGGCTATTGCTGTCAGCACTCCCGAGATCTTTTAAGCTAGACTTCTGCTACTTGTGGATTTGCTAGTACAATTCACCCACTTCACAACACTGGTGAATTCGCATGATGATTGTTGAAAGGAATTCTGGGAAACCAGAGGGAACATGGCGATTCCATATTCTGTCTGGGGGGGAAAGGTTTCAAAAAAATTGAAGTTTCAGCGCCTTTTGTTTGGTGGCTCGGAAAGGCACATTGAAAGAGTGGCTTGAACCTAATTTGCTCAAGGTACAGGACATTTTTACTTACCATTTGTGCAAAGCATGGTTTCGTGCACTTCATATTTTGGCTTTGTACGATATTATTTATAAGGATAGTTTAAGATAAAAGCATTTAATTTGCCGTTGATCAATCCCGTTTTGGGATGCGGCACGCATTCTACTTCCATTTGTACATTCGCAGTGGCATTTGAATGCGATGTGGCCTATACAATGACTTGCGGGGGCCAGCCGATGTTCAAGTCAGTGTTTTTATCCTCCCAGACAAGTCTGGTACCAATTAACCGACCCCGGAGGGATGGAAGGCTTGGTTGGCCCGGGCGACTCACGACCCAAGGATTGGATTTGATCCCGGACCGCTCGCGCGTGTGTGAGCGCGCCACTTGTCAATCACTTGAGGGGTTTGGCACCGCACTTTCGTCCACTTTCTCGTTCGATATTTTATGGCAATGAAATTAGATAGTGAGTCACTATTAGGACACTTCTAATATTTCGGCCTCAAACACGAGTTATAGCGAGTCTCCACGATGGCATGTCATGTACAAAAGGCTTCCCATTTCGGGTAATTGTGAGCGGTTCGGAATTGTCAAAATTCGTAAAAACACTCGCTTATTTCTCGTATAATCTAAGATTTCATCAGATCACCAATTTAATCACTGAAATCGCCACTACGATTTTGAATGGAAGTCGTATGCATGGAGCACTTCGGAAGAAGATTAATCAAACGTGCAATGTCTCCCCTCCTTTCTATCCCTTCCATAGTGATTTCAGTGATTATCCGAGAGTTACAGATAAATATTTCGGCTCAAAAACGGAGTTTAGCAGGTCTCCACGATGCATGTCATGTGAAAAGGCTTCCCATTCGGAACTTGTGAACAGTCGGATGTGTAAAACTTTATTCGAGAACACAGTGCACACAGCTGTGAACAGTGAAAGTGAAATGACTTTTGGAAGGAGCTGTTGTGGAGCTTCTGACGGAGTCGACGACGTCACGAGGATGTCACGACAGCAGCAGCAGGGCAATGGTGCGTTGTGGCCGGATGAAGAATGGAGTGCGTTTCATGTATGACGGGCCGTTGCTTGACATCAGCATACCTTGCTTTTTGTCCTTCGTCGATTCGGACTGTGTACTGCAATATCGTGAAAATTATTGACATCAAAGACCAAATCAATTCAAGTCTTTTTTATTTTATAATAACTGGTGACACCAAATTTTGGATAGGATTTCTTCATTTTCACGATACATTTTTTCAGCTAGTTTCAGAAAGTAGTAAGCTTTCTACCTACTATATTTTCGATTTAAAGGCAGTGATCGCGATGGCTGGAGGGCGGTGCGGTTTTGATGACGTCATTGAACTTCATTGGTAATTCGGCTCCTATGCGGGCTGGGACCTCCTCTTAAGACCGATCTACCAGTGACCTTCAACTACTTTAATGAAGCCAACTGTCCTCCGGCCATCGTGATCACTGCCTTCGAAGATGGATTCAGCTTCATAATGATAACAATCACAAAAATGCTCAAGTTAGATGGTCCTATGGTATACCAAAATGTGGTTGGTTAGAAGCCGCAAAACATGTCCATATTTCCGAGATTTGAGATTCCATCGAGATCAAGAATTATAACCGCAACAATGTGATTTTATCAGCGTAAAATTTGCCTGGACGATGGTGGAAGGATTTGGAGAGGCAGTACAGATGCTGAAGTTGAGAAACATTCAAAAAATAGCCTTTTTCGTAAAAAAACAGAAGTTGTGATAAATCGTGCTCGAAAGTCAGTGACAAGAAATATTTATATTGTTTGCAATGCCTGCCCATTCTGCCCCAGAAAAAATTGAAACACCCGTTTTTTCCACCTCCTTACTCCCTCGCTTTTCCGATGTCTGGTTTGTTTGGCTTGTTTCACTCTCGGAAGTATTCTCAAAAATTTCGTCTTCTTATAGACCACTCATTTTTTAAAGTGAGGGTCCACCGTGTGCTCCATTTCTCAACGGGGGAGGGGAGGGGAGCGTACTTAAGCTCATGGAGGGGACGGTTGAAAGTTATAAGGTTGACAGGGTGCGTAGCTCTTGAGGTGAAGTGATGATGGTTTGCGGGAAAGGAGAGTCAGATTGACGGTTTTCTTGACAATGGGGGCAGGCAGCCACATCTCCCGTTGACTCGTCAAGATAAAAAAAATAGAGTGGATAGCTTGGTTGGCCTCATGTCAAGGCAAGAGGAGTAACGGAATATGGTGCGCAGGTCGAGTTGTCCCATCACGGTAGGAAGTGGCATTTAGGGTCATGGCGCACCATTGCCTGCGCGCCGCATGGCGCACATTAGCGCAAACCATCGCAAAAGAAGCACGAAAAGGTGAATAGAGGATTTGGTGCTTCATTTGACATATTTACCTTCCCCCTATCCCCTCCCTTCAAAGACAGCTATTTCAGAGGACAAAGGGATGTTCGGACTGCCTCAACTGGCCTCCTCAGAGAGGGTCAGATTTTCAAAATTAGAACGCACGGTTGACCCTGCATGCATTTTCACTTCAGAACTCCGGAAGACACATCTATTCACTGGACTTGAAGCGTAGGAATGAATTCTGCTGGACCACTCCCTTCGGTGATAGGATGGAGATGGTCCACAAAGGCGAAACATATGCCACTGTGGCTAATCGAAAGCGCACTTTGAAGGGCGCTAGGGCCTTGTCACTAACCTAAGGCTTTCGAGTGTTTCCGCTGTTGAGGACTATATGACGATCTTGCATTCTATTACCTTGCTTTCGTTAGCTCTCAAGGTTTTTCCCTCGTCATTCCGCAAAAAAAGTAGCAAAAAACAGAAGGAGTTGTTTGATTCTCGTCCTCTGGCGATGTTTTCTCTTCTTATTATTTAGCGGTCCACGTCACTTCTCTACCTTCTCAAAATAGCCTCATAACGTAGTGTGAAAAGATGGTTAAAAAGCCTTTGGAGGTGCTGGTCAGCATGACCATCTCCGTCATCGGTATTTGAAATGTAGTTCTTGCTTCTCTGAGAGGGTCACTCAGTAGCCAGCGTGATGTCATGGGTCGAGAATTCATAGAGTTGGTGAGAAAAGTGCCGGAGTTGCGGGCTCAGGTTGAGGTCTATATGAACCGATCACCAAGCCCACTAGCAGTCAACCATTTCACCACCGTCCCGGATTTTTGTAAACTACCTTACCTAGCCATCATCAATAGAAATCGAGGTGAAGTCTTCATGTGAGAAGCTCAAGCGAGTAGTCTTAGTGCAATCCAGATATCGCTTTCTTTCGATTTAGAGCTCTTCTAAAGTTTCTGTAAATGTGTGGTATTCCTTCGAAATGTTCATTTGAGGCACGGGACGCAAAGGCGAGGAAAAAAGGGTCGAGAGGGGCTACAGTAATGCAGTGATTTTGGACTTTTGCAGGAGAAAGTCAGGAGCACACTCCTCGTTTCCAAGTATGAAGGTTGAAATCAGGCAAAGGCTGCTATTCAGACAGCCTTTCCTGCGATCGCCACTCATTTTGTTATTCCTTTCGACAAATTAGGTTCACCGTATTTTATATCTTCGGATTTTTACTGAGTGGACCAGTTGACCGAAAATCTTTACCCAATTTTCAATTTTGAACACAAGCCTATTTCAAGAAAATAGGCGAGAAATTTCCATGTAAAATTCGACACACTGAGTTCTCAGTAATTGCCAACTGTAACGTAGCAATTGAAACCAACCTGGAAGAGGCTACCAGTAGAATGCACATGTAGAGGACGAGGAAGAGGCGCGGGGGCGCCATAACCCTGCAAAGAGGATTAGAGTCTCTTGAAACTTGAAGACTTGAAGATGTGAATGGTGCGAGAAAACGGAAGTAGGACGAAAGAGCAAGAAGGGAGAGGGAATTGAATGACGTCAGCTGACCAGCATAATGTTATCATGGGGATGTTGATTCATGGGTAGACCACTGAAAAGCTAGGGGAAGCCGCAAGCAAGGGGGTGGGGGAGGGGAGCTAATAATTGTGTCCGTGACTCGTCATCCATCTGATAACTTCGTGGACTGCCAACGAAAAAATCAAATAAGAGCATGACATAGAAGAAGAAATCAAAGCATCGGTCGAAGGGCCACGGCTAGATGAAAGGAATATTTTGTTTTCTATTTTAGCGAAGGTTTCTGTAATCGAGGGATGAGTGACCGTTCTATCGTGCACGCGTTGTTGCCTCCTACCCAGAAATAAATAGTACATTTGTCGTGGAGCCAAAACAAAATGCAAGGCAATGCAATCGGGTGAGCTGGAACAGTGCACAACAAATTTCAAATATTCTGAAACCTTGTACGTAAAATCAATGTGCTTTGTGATATTATTGAAAAGCTTTATTCTCGATTAAAGGCAGTGAACACGATAGCTGGAGCGCTTTTGATGACGTCATTTGACGTCAATGGTAGATCCTGCCCCCCCCCCCCCAGCGCGCTGTGGGTGCGGATTGGCCTAGGATTGGCCTACCTCCCATGCGTTTCCAACAATCACGCTCAATGACGTCACCAAAATCGCTCCTCTCGACAGCCATCACGTTCACTGCGTATAAAGGCAAGGATCAGCTGCCCACTCAATTATGGAAGTAGGTGTGGGAGGCGGACTGCAAGGGAAGAAAAAGGAACGGAAATCGTGAAATACACAGGAAATACGAGCCTTTTGCTCTATGCTGCGGAGAACTTCAAAAGCCAGGCAGGGAGATGAGAGATAATGTGAGCGCGGAGAGTAGAGAAGTCCGAGAAGAGAGAGCATAGCAGATCAACATTGCGACGCAGATAAGGTAT
>MU890116.1:0-19322 GCA_036418205.1 Ostertagia ostertagi
GCAGGATCCCTTCGAGCCCACCCTTGCAGTCTAGTAATCAAGTGGATGGAAGATTATGTATCCTCCGACTCAAACCTAATGGATTGGATGAAAGCCTGTCGACAAAAACCTTGATTTCGTCGTAAACCTCGTTTTAAATGCAAATCACCGCCGAAATTTGTCGCTTGAGCACCTGCTTGTTGTGACTGATCCAATTCAATGCAAGCGAAATTGTTTGGGGAGGTTTGACTGGAAAGGTGGAACATCAAACCTGTCGTGAGCCAGACATATACAAAGCCTAAACGTATGATGCAGAGGTGTTTTAGTCGAAGATACCTTGCAACACTGTGAATGGGAACGATTCCACTTGGTTCTCCGGAGTGCCTTCACAAAAACTCTTTTGGCCTTCTCAACCTATGGCGAAAACATTTTCTTTTCTACCGCATCCCGCTCATTCGATCGCTTTACCTCTATTCCCCGGATTCGGCAGAGGTAAGGTGGTTCAGCGACGGTTCACCACCTTTCTATGAAACAGTACGAATTGGCTGACTGACAGTAAATCTTTAAAGGTGTGATAAGGAGTTTTTGCACCAGTAACCGCTGCCCAACATCTTCCCTGTAATTCTGACCAAAAGCGGTGAAAAGGTGAACCAGAATTTTCACCCTCGAGCGTGTACAGAAAATTGCTTAAACAAGACAACCCTAAGAAAAATTCCAAACATCTCAGTTTTCAAGTACGGGCTCGATTATTGTAGGTGTAATTTTTGACTTGAATAATAAGAATATTCTTACTTATAAGTCATAGTTAGTATTGCATAAATGAAACTTGACGACCGTTTAGTCACTTAGAATGGATAGCTCGAACATGCAGCCCTAATTAAAAGAAGAGAAATGATGAGTAAATAACTACGAGAAATTCAAGAGGATATAGCGAGCTGCAGTCGGTGAGGGATAGAAGGACTAAACGCGTGCCGAGCTCACCTTAAGAACGAATGTGACCCATGGATAATACACATGTTTTCCCCGCCCTTGTTTGGGTATTTTAGGATTAAGGGGAGATAATCACTGTTTTGAAGAAAAACTATAGGCGGGTGGGGGAATTGCTCTGGTGAGGAGTAGGATAGCAATTCTGACCCTGTGTGGGAATATGAGGTGGATTGTCCTGCGTTGGGCCACGATTGAGCATTTGGGACCTAGTGAAACAGCAGGCATTAAAAGTGAGTGTGCCGCTCCCACATACATAGAACTGTACTGAATCTCGCCCACATCAGCCAACTACGAACTTGTTGACCGTGGTGGACTCGTCTGATAGGATAAACACTCAGTTGTGCATCGTATATCCTCTCAATTTTCAATGTATAGCCTGTAAGACTTGCAAGCTCTTAATTTTGCGAAGAAGGGCCAGTGCGCAGCCCTTTCCCAACAATGGCTTGATCAACACTCACTCGCATGCTTATTCTTATATGAAGAGTAAAAAAATAATCGAAACTAGCAGAATCCGCGTTCAAAGGCACGGGTCGCGACCGACTGGTATGCTTAGTTTTGTTCGAATGTAGAAGAAAGTGCGAAGAAAAAAGTCAGAAGGAAAAGGACAAAAAGGTAGAAACAACGATTTTTCTTTTAGAGGTCGACCGGGTACTGCGAGGAACACAGCGAGCGAAGAAAAGCTAGGAGATAGCAGTTGAATGGCAGAGGGGCGGCAGACGTGTCAGGTATGCTGCGAAGTCGAGCCATTGCAGTCTTTGCAAGAAAGCTTTGCTCGCGTACTTTCAGTTGCTACAACCATTTGTACCATTTGAAAATCCTACTACCTAACATGAGGGCAGAAGTTCTTCAAGAGTCTAAGCGTGACCCGTGCCCTTTAAGCACTCCTAGGTTGCTCTTTCATCGAAACTCAATTTTGAAAAAATGTTCCATTCAGCAGCATACGTTTAGAATGACCCATTTTTAGTGGCTCCATGGGAGCTTGGTATAGGCTATCCACAATCCTCCGGTTCTAATTATCGAATATTCTCTCTACCTCAGCAATTCTGAACTTAATGAAAATTGAGAGCAACGAGGACACAAACCTCCGCATTCTAAAACGACAGTAAAATGAGTAAAGTCGAGTAAAGAACGCTCGTACTGACGTCAATGGCCATTTACAAACGCGGCGATCTCTCGTAAGCGAATTTTAGTAATGCATTTTCAAAATCGCTTCCGCAGAGTGACTGGCCTCAACTGGCCAGCGGTCATTCTTTGGAAAATACAACGCGAAGCACTTACCAGGAAGGTCTTTCAGGGCGTGACGAGCTTTTTGAAAACGGTCTTTGCATGATATAGGGGCAGATGCGGGGACCACAGAACCATGTTTAATTTTTCCTGAACGGCCCTCTGAATACCAGAAAAGGGGGTCCCTAGTTCGATTCCTCTTGGTGACAAATTTTTGCATTTCGAGTTGACGTTCCAAAATTCGCGCAAAATGGAGTTCTGATTGTTCTGGTTGGTTCTAACTCCATTTTGCGCGAATTTTGGCACGTCAACTCGAAATGCAAAAATTTGTTACCACGAGGAATCGAACTAGGGACCTCCTTTTCTGGTATTCAGAGGGCCGTTCAGGAAAAATTGAACATGGTTCTGTGGTTCCCGCATCTGCCCCTATATCATGCAAAAGACCGTTTTCAAAAAGCTTGTCACGCCCTGAAAGACCTTCCTGGTTAGCGCTTGTTGCCATGGCTGCCGCACAATCAGACCGCTTTATCACCATCAAATAATTATTTTTCCTCGACGGTGCAGAATGCGGGTTTGATTTTCGATCACAGGACTATATTTGGAAAACGGAACGCAGGAGAGCGTATACTAACAGGTGCTTGGGAGGCTAGTTCCGTCAAGTAGCCAGCTTTTGAAAGTATTTCTGGAACATCTGAATAATTCAATGGGTATTTCAAAACGGCTATGGGGTCGCTGAAATAACACTCTCTGCATAACAGGGCCTTTTAGCATTAGTGGAGCCTAGTCCTGGATACCGAGCACACACTGGAAAAAAATCAAAATTTATTCCTAACAGGAGCATCAGGAAGATTTGTGTACGGAGCTGCGGAAAACGACACAGGCTGTAGACTGCGTCGTCGAGATTCCTGAAAATGGACGAAAAAATCCGAGCATACTCGTGCGTGGCTAAAGACTTTTGAGATCCACACTTCATTAATACTTTTGAGCTCGCCTAATGGTAAGAACTTTCGATGTTGAATTGTCCTTTATATTTTCATGTAAGTGACTTCACACAATTTGCTACTGCACAGCTACGGATGATACGAAAACTCGATAGTATGCAAAAGTGAACAGCCTTAGACCCTTTGCGGGCGCTATCACAAGACACGAAGGCATCTTCCAGGACTAAGCAGGAGTCTTCCAGGACTAAGCCCTGGCAGGGCAGGAATTGGAGGATAATGAAAATTGCTCACGCACCCTACATTTTTTCATCTCCTTCTGAAGGTTAGCCTATTTCCAACGAAAGAAATTTTCACGTGGTTTCAAATACATCACTACTACTATGACCCTGTTCCCCGCGCCCCCTTCGTTGAGGAAACCTCATATGTAGTAACTTTGCAATCATACTCAGCTTCATATAGTGAGGTACTCGAGAAAAGACATATAATATAATAGATTTCATTCAGACCACTGTACGGGTGCGCGTAGGTCATCTTCACTTCTCACCATTCCCGTATGTTTGTCAAATTACATATTTTAAATATTTTCATACATAAATAATCGCACATAATGTCAATGAAGCATGTTGCGTTAGGAAAGCTTGGTGATATAAAAGATCACCAAAGGCCAGTCACAGGCACGCTTATTGTTGCATTCATTCTTCCCCAGCCCCCATCCCCCCTTTGAAAGGTCTTGTCTCTGATTCATACATCTTTAAAGATTTCGTAGGAATTGCCAAAACCCAGCATAAAATGGTCCCGCTCTCCCTCCATTGCAAAACGACCATTGCCACCATCGAAGCACACAAGAACCGAAATAGGACCCCTTAAGAAAATCGCAAATGCGATTCGCTCATTGGGATCGGCCAAACGGCGGTTGACCCTGACTGAAATTGCCCCAAGTGAAACTGATCTTAACAATGACAGACTTGTACAACGATGGAAAACCCACATATGTACGTACATAATAAAGCGAGCATTCTTGAACAACTTCTTCGCCGGAAATCGCCACGCTTCGCCTCCCATATTGAAAAAATTACAGGACGTTTCAAGGCTTATCTGGTCCCTACAGTGATTTCCGAAATCAAAAATGTTGAGGTTAATCAGCGTTTTTGAGCATCATTAGGTACACAAAATGGTAAGCTAGTCAAATTTACAGAGAACTTTAACGGTAACCCATTTTTGGGGCGCTCCGCCTCAACCACCCCTCAGATTTATTGCACCATAAGCTATGGTTTTTCTACGTTCTGGTAGAATACTAACCCCGTTTAGGCCGATGTCAAAATTTGCGAATAGAACGATTTGTTAGCGTCCGCGTTCGCGACCGCGGACGATAGTTGATCGATTCGCAAAGTCTGACATCGGCCCTCACACTTTGATGCGTATTCGTATTTCATCCATTGGTACCTATTATGATTCTTGGCAGCTGTAGGATAGTGGTGTAATAAGTCTTAAATGCTAGCCACCCATTTTTCAATCTGAAAAAAACAACATGCGCCTTTTGAAGGTTTCTATGTAGACCGACTTCTCAAATATTTTGCACTTTTCCTGCTCATGTCCAGCATTGGTCACGATCATGATGCTAAATTGAAAGTAGGAACCAACCTTGATCAAGCCAAGAAGGCAGCTGGCTGGAAGTCCAAATACAACTTGTGCGCCACCAATTCAGAGCGTCTAATCAGCACAGGAAGATCGTCGACTCCATACACACACGACAGACGATAATATCGACCTGAAACTAACATGGTAAGTGATAGTCGCACAGCAAGCAATTCTTATAGAAGAGGGATGGACAACAAATATTGTTTCCCATGTAATAACCTCAGCGATTTTTCGTTCGCCAGAACTGCCGTCGGTGGAGGAAGTCATATAGCGAAATATTTCTCAAAGTCCTTCTACAAGCGGACGCAGGCCCTCTTTCACTTCCACTATGACGTCATCTACAACCACCCTCCAGCTCAAGGAGACCTACCGTAACTGTTTCTGCTTGAAGTTCCCTCTAAATTTCTTGTATCGACTCCTTATCGATATGTTTCTAAAGACATGAGCTTCGACTACGCGAAACCACTCAAAACCCGCTTCTCAAAAAACGTCGTGGTGGTATCGATCCGTCGAGAGCCCCTTTGAGCTCGAACAGTGCACTAGATCGGAAGTAGATTTTTCCGATGCCGTCCATGTAGAAGACCACTATATTTTTTCAATAAAACGGAATATGCTTATCAATTCCAAGTTGAAAGCGTTCGGTATGAATCTAGCAAACTGTGATTATTCCATTTGATGTATAGTGAAACTACGTCCTTGCATTTGTCCCCCATGATACATTATATGTATATTTTTTTTTTTTTTCTACTTAATATTATGCACTACTTACTATTAAACATGAACAAGGAAAGACAAAATGCTCTTGTACTAGACACTCGCATAACAATGTCCCACTACGAACCGTCTACTCATTGCGTGCGACCTTGGAGTCCACATTTTTAGACACAACCTTTCTTTCTGTTTCCCTTTTTGCTTTCTCCTTAACCATTTAGTAAGCTTCTTTCTACTGAAGTAATACTACTTTTCCCTTACTAATCAGTGTCGTCCAGTTTCCGGCGGCTCCACGTGGCCACAAAACGTGAAACCTGCGCAGGCTACATTGCGATAATCGCCCATGATTTTAAAGGCAAGATCGAAGACACCTCCTTCTTGCCATATATTTTTTCAGAGGAGGAGATTGGGGAGGGAGCCAGTAGCCGCCGCGGCGCGCGCATGTTTGCGTACTTCAGTATGGGAGCGGAATTCGTGAGCCAGGGGGAGCGTAGCCAGTCAGGGAGGTAGGGGTGAGGCTAGTCACTTGACATGCCTGAAAAGCTGGAACGTCCCAGTTCACACTATTTTGCTGTAAGGAGCCACATTGGTCAGCAGCAGTATACAAGGTGGGGGAAGCAAAAAAGCTTTTTTCTACACATGTTGAACTATTTTAAATTGATCTCACTTAACTATACCACAACTCGTTGCTTCTAACTGATTATTGAAGAGCACATTCGAAATCGACTTAACATCTTTTTACTCTTCTACATGGGCCAACACTGACGCCCGTGTATAGAAGGCTATTGCAATCCTGTAACCTTTCTGAATCGCCATTTAATCAAGCCTATTAAGCAGATCGCGATAGTAGCTGATCTGCATCTCCTTATCTCTGCTCTTCATCATCCACATCGCACCACTAAAAATTCCCAAGATCAAGAAAATCGCACCTCTACACAACGAGTTTGTCTCGATCATCCATTGTTGATAACGCGAGATTGCATACGAGTCAACCACCATTTTTGAAGTCGCATTTCGCAACGAAGATGGAGGAGAAGTCATGGGCGGAGCCGTCCACGGATCGGCACGCCGCCAACTTGAAAAATCGGCGAATTTTCACCTTTTTGAAGGAAACAGCAGGCTCACTACTCTACCTAGCTATAACTCCTCCATATTTTCGCAGCAGAAAATCCTTTCCATCGAATCCACCGGGCATAGGAAGTACTGAAAACAGAATTGAGATTCATTTTTTTCTTCCAAATATAACAATTTACCTTTCTCTCCGAAAACGGAGACGATTAGACTGGGAAGTGGGGGTGCTTAGGTTTTTGAATGGTGGCGGTTCCGTGATGCAGAAGTCAGTGTGTCTCATAGAAGAAGAATTTTTGGGTTGTCCAACACCTTTTTTTACGCTCTGTATTTTCTGATCTATAGCAATGAGAATAAGTAGGATGGGCTTAGGGTGAACCATTCGTTCGGACAGTCTGAAGGAGGAGTGGTGGAGGGGGGGGGGTTGGTGCCGTCTTGCGATTTTGGGAGTCGGAGCGGTTGTATTTAGTAATGGGTAAACCATCTTGTCCAAAAGTGCGGACGGAGGTCATATTTAAGGTAGTTAAAGGGGCCCTTGTTGTGGAAGAAGAGGTCGCTTTCAACGGAGTTTTCGACAAACTTGGTGAGAACCTCACAAAAGAATCGTGGCAAAATCAGAGCATTTGCCGAGGCTGTTCTAGAGATGGGGTGGGTGACGATGGAGCGTCGACTGGCCCAGGAATCGAATGCTTAAGAGCCAGGGTGGTAATGGGGGTGAGGGAGACGTGTTTTGGTGAGTAACCCGCTTCACATGTGGTGGAAGAAGGGCGTATCGAGACCGGATGAGGAGGGTCGTCAAATTTTCGATGAAGTAAGACGCAACTTTGACCCTAATTGGGCTAGATCTCAACCCTCCGGAAACAGGTTTTTTGAACATCACCTCCGGAAAACCATTTATAAAAATACCGAGACATAAAAATTCTCACGCTCTGGATTTCCCGCAATAGTCCCCCACAACGATTCGTCGGCGCAGTAGGTTCCTTTGAGGAAACGGAACTGTTCCTGCACCACCTTAAAATCCGATTCTCAGCGAGAAAAATCTCAATGTCTTTTACCCGTAGAAAGCGCATCACCTCATTTTTACTCATGAAATTGGCAGCCTCTCTGGAGAATGTGGCCGCTAGAGAGCTCTTGACCAAAGGGAGCGGAGAGTCCTTTATCTGAAAAGGAAAACCAACAATTACTGTTCAGCAAACTCCTCCTCGTAGAACCTCGGCATCGTTGTAATTATAATGTTATTCTTCTGCTACCGAGTTTTTAGGTGGAGGGCTTCTATCTATGCCTGACTTTCGACGATCGCCCTCCTCAAAAGCCTAAATCTGTTCAAGTTTGTGGAAGAAATGCATAAACTAACAAAAAATCACTGTAGAATACACTTTTTTACGCCAGTAACCCACTCCTGCCAGTTACTCTCGCCTTCGAAACCTTAATTCTCCTAATTATTTCTATTAACTGTTTTTCAGCTATTTATAACGGACATTCAGCCGAAGATCGTAACGAAGCTGGGCAGAGACTAGCGAATTTTTGCGAACTCCATCATTTCTATCACGGCAATAGTCAGTTCATCAAATCGCCGAAAAGAAGATGGACTCACGTAACCCCGAATGGGCAGCATTGTCATGAGTTGGATCACATCTTATGCAACCGTAGAATCATGACGGATGTTGCAGTGGTGCCTTCGTTCAACACGGGTAGCGATCACCGTCTACTCCGAGGACGATTCCATTTCGACCGCAGCCTAGTGCGCCTGATGCGCATACGCTCAAGACATTCCACACCTACCGTGCTAGACGTAGACGCTGTCTCAAGGCTTGCAAGCGAAGAACACTTTGAAATGGTTGGTGACGTCAACACCGATTACGATAGCCTCGTGCAAGCGGTAACAAGACTTGGAGAAAGCTGTCGCCGTACTGCTCCGAATCATAATGCTCGTCGTATCACTGCAGCTACTCGCGCTCTTCTCGAGAAACGCAGGCACATGGACAGACAAAGAAACCACTTGGAGTACACTCTACTCAGCCGGTTGTGTAGAAAACGGATTGCTGAAGACCATGCCAACTTCATAAGGTCAAGACTCCTAGACGAGGCGGAAAACAGACGGAGCCTGAAGAGAACCAGAAAAGGGATTGCCGAACACCGCTTGAGGATTCCGTGCCTCAAGGCTCCAGACGGATCCCGTTGCTCATCGATACAAGAAATGGAGCAAATTCTGGCAACATACTACACAGCTCTGTTCAAGTCAGACATCCCCGTCATTCGAATGGATGCGCCGAGCACCGATGAAGTTTTGCCCTTTCTCACATCGGAAGTGCGCCATGCGGTTGAAACGATGCCCCAAAACAAGGCGCCTGGAAGAGACGGCATCACTATAGAACTTCTTCGAGCATGCGGTCTGCCTTTATATCGAGCCCTTTGCTAAGAGGTTTACGCGTTATGTAGCTGAATGTGCTGTTCCAAGGGCGTGGAAGCAGTCATCGACAGTGTTACTGTTCAAGAAAGGCGATAAAGAAGACCTGGCAAACTATCGTCCCATCACTCTGCTGCCGGTATTCTACAAAGTGTTTACGCGTTGCATATTGGCGCGTATCCGACGAACATTGGAAGAGGCTCAGCCAGTAGAGCAGGCAGGCTTTCGCCGCAATTTTAGCACGCTCGACCATATTATGACCTGTCGACGCCTTATCGAAGCATCGCGCGAGCATCAACTGCCTCTGGTGATGACATTCATTGACTACAAGAAGGCGTTTGATTCAGTGGAACCAACGAAGGTATGGAGGGCGCTGGAAGACCAAGGCGTCGAAAAGGTGTACGTGGATGTGCTGCGTGAATGCTACACGGAATGTTCAACAGTGTTTCGCCCTTTCTACAATGACGTTGTTGTTGCAGTTGAGAAAGGCGTGCGACAAGGTGATCCAATATCACCTAACCTCTTCGCTGCCTGTCTGGAATCCGTGATACGCCGCTGCAACTGGAGCAGCCAAGGAATCAACGTCGACGGCATGCGTTTGAATCACCTCCGATTTGCCGATGACATCGTCTTGATTACGGATTCGCCAGAGCATGCATCTGAGATGCTAAATCTTCTGGACGAGGAAGGAAGTCATTGCGGTCTCGTTATCAACACCTCCAAAACGAAGGTCATGCGGAATGCATTCTCAGCTAGCGCCCCTGTACTCTTAAAAGGAAGTCCAATCGAAGACGTTGAGGAGTACATATACCTTGGGAGCCAGCTGAACATGAATAACGATCTTTCCGGAGAGCTAGCGAGACGTCGTAAGGCTGGATGGGCCGCCTTTAACTCAATAAGAAGTGTTGCAGAAGATACCAAGAATCGGAAGCTCCGGGCCGACCTGTTCAATTCGTCAGTGCTAATACCTGCCTCAACTACGCTGGAGAAAACCTGGGTCTATAAACAAAAATCGCTAGAAATGACCGGACTTCAAATCCGCTAAAGCAATCAATATGAACGTCGTCTGATAGGCCTAACGCTGAGCCGTCAACGAGAACTGAGCCTGCACAATTCTGACGTCAGAGCTATGTCGAAGATTAAGGACGTTTTGGTTCACGTCAATGAAGCGAAGCACCGATTTGCTGGGCATTTGATCAGAAGAAACGATGGACGTTGGAGCTCGAAGACTGCTCAATGGTATCCGCGCGAGAAGAAACGGCCACTTGGCCGCCCTCCTTTACGTTGGGCAGACTCTTTGGCATACAGAAACAACGTGTATGATCCTGTGTCCCTTAAGGTGGCCGTACACTGGACAACGAAAGCCCAAGACCGCGAGCAATGGAAAAGAAGTTGGGACCCGCGCAAGGCCAACCGCCGTGCTGATCAACGGGTCGTCTAAGTATCTAAGTAAGTAAGTAACTAAGTAATAAACGGAGAACCAGAAAAAAGGCAAAAAATGTACACGAACCCGTTACGTCTGAGTCGATACCGCTCAAACGGTGCTATTTGGGTATTGAACGATCCATTCAGAGCTGTAAGAATACGCACCAGCTCTAGATTTGTCTTCAATGGAGCATCAACTCCAGAGAGAATCTGGAAGAGTTCTCTACTTTGTTACGTTCGTGTAGTGGGAAAATGTGGCGATGCTGACCACTTGTATTAGCATTATGCCTGCATTCTGACTAGCCTAGTCAAAGAAACCCCCTCCAATTCAACAGTTACCCAGCCAAGTTGGAATAAAACTGAAGTATTTTCCACAGAACATAAACCTGCAACGGGATTGTTTGGATTACATAAAGATCAATAAGAATAAAGCATTTCCGTTATCAATCCCAAACAATTGGCACAATAATTCCGACCCCGAAGGAATGGAAGCCTGGTTGGCTCGGCGAAAGCAAGACCATACAGGATTTCGATCCCATCGGACCAGCACGCGCAAAAGTTGTAAAGACGCGCCAAACTTAGCCACTAGACACCACCTTACCCGCCCGTTGTTTACAATATATTTATTTATTTTGTAATTACACAGAATTTAACGCAGTTTTGTAAACAACTTTGACAGTAGCAGGTGAATTATTTCCGAAAATTAGAGAAAAACTCAAAGCCAAGCTTGCACCGCAACTACTATTACTGCTGTTGCCAAGAGAATAAAATACTATACTAAAATCACTTTTCTATCTTTTTCTGCAGTGCCAGTTGAAAAATGCAGTAGAATTCATCAGAGTGGACTTTGCCATATGCTTTAATGCCCTTTAAAATTGTGAGATCGGCGGAAAAGTCTCGAACTCTTATGACAACTAATTTGATTAGAATGCCTTTGGAATTTTTACTTTTCCACCGTGGAGGATGCGCGGTTTCAAATTACAATAACGGCACATCTTTTCCCTTTGTGAGTAGCTCTGTAGTCACATCGTATAACTTCGCACAAGCTGTTTAGTTATCGTAGAATGAGCCTTTCGAAAGAATTGAAATGAGTTCCTCCTTTTCTTCTGCCCTTGATATGGCCGTTTCATACCATGTCAACCCTATTGTTGATACACAGTACCAACGGGGGGTCGTACTTGGCCTTTAGCTTGAAAGGGGGGGGCGTTCCCGTATCCCGCTCAGTTTGGTGTTGAAAACTCGAAGTTCCACGAAGTAGATATGCTTAGGTGAAGTTTGGGAGCGCACGGGAGAGAAATTCGCGTTTCAGCGTGCGTATATACCCCCTTCCTCCCCCCCCCCTCCGCTCGACGGCATTTTTGGAGGAAAAAATGGGCGGAGTTTTGTGGGTTGAGTGGTATCAGAATTAAAATACTATAGAGAGGAATATGGTGGTCGAGGGTCGAAAAGGGGGTCGTATCAAGTCCACCTTGGGGGAGGGGGGTCGGTAAAAAAATTTTCAGAAAGTACCAACGATAGAACTGAACCTATGGGTTTCCACCCATTCTAACTTATTATCCGAGACAAACTTTCCTGAAAAGCAATGAAATAAGTAGCATCAAGGAACTATCACCAGGTCTGCCGGTCATTGAACCAACATTGAAAACCATGCACGTGCAAACTACATGCGAACCACCATTACGTTGGATAGATATCCTGGTCCAACGGAAAGACGTCTAGTGGAAAAACAGACAGAATCCTTTTAGGTATCGGTACTAGCAACGCCGCCACCAAAAAAATAATGCAACACGTCGAACCTAACACGGCATCCCTGCGGCGCCAATCGAACTATGGCACCGCCACCTAGACTGCTAAACTAAGCGGCACCCATCACTTCCATTTTGTCTAAGTACAGAAAGAGCGTTAAACTTAAAGAGATAGCAAACCGATAAAGTCCGCATCAGTTACAGAAATCAATCATCCAGGAGGGGTCCCCATTCTCATTTTCACTTCATTTCTCGTGAGTTTCTGCCTTCAATCCCGAACCCACTAACGATGCCTCGTTCTCATATTCTATAGTACTGTATTCTCAACCCGCTGAAAACCACCTTTTGAGTATCCGTTCCTGAACAAGCATACCTTGAGATCGAGATCTGATTAACCGCAATAAGGTCAAGACGCCAAGCAGATGTCAGATCGTCAACATAATTTAATAAGATTCACTAAGAGCACACTATCTGAAGCCCATTCCACTCTGTATATTAACCTCTCCAGTCGCCGATAATTTGTGTTGCGATTGTCATTAACACCCCCAATCGAAAATTGGCTTCACGATGATCTCATAGGAGCACCATTTAATTGCTTTCGCTCTCTGTAAGCTCACTCAAACACCGGTTAACATAAATGACCACAACCGAACTGAATTCCGGAACGAAGAAACCTTAATTTTTGTTCTGTTCTGGATTTGAACAGCTTATATATGATAGTATTTTACTATTGATTACGTGTGTTCGAATCGTTGTTTTGTTTTTACGTGGTTATGCTCATAAATAATCATTGTGGGGGGCGGTTTGTTGGAGAGTATAATATTTTTTGTATAGGTCTTATGTGCTGAAATTTGTTCATTGTAGGTCAATGGTTGTTGCATCGTCTTGTTGTTTCTCAATATTATTTTCTTTCTCTAATCGTGCTTGTTGCTGTTGTTCAAACGTGCGTACGACAGTAAGATAACTGTTATTTTTGTGGGTTGTGTATATTGTGTTTTCTTTTATGTTTTTATTCATCATTCATTTCATCCTTTATAATTATGATACTTTTATCTAGTTTTTTTAGTATTTGGTGGGTTGGTTGGTGGTGGTTGGTTTAGAGTTTCGCGTTGTGCAGTCAACAGATTATAAGTATGATTGTGATTTATTCTATATTGTGTTATATTATGGATATTGATTTTAGTTGCTTCTTCGGCTTGCTTTTTTTGTATTATTGAAACTCGCATTAATTGTGTATTCATAAGTCTGTATTATGTAATGAATGATCTGGTTAGGCATTAGATTCGTTTCTCTTATAGGGGTGGGTTATGCATGTGGTGTTTATTAGAGTCATATTATGGAGGTGTTTCAATTTGATTATAATTTCATTCTTGTAATAATCGTCTAGCGTTTCAGTATAATAAAAATTATCTTCTTATGTAGATGAATAGTAGTCTATCTGGGGTGTTGGTCTGTATTAGATTTTTTAAATACTTTTTCTTGATCTCGGATATGTTCATACGTGTGCTTTTATGGTTATGCGCTGGTATTCTAATTTTGTCGTGTTGAGTGGGGTGGCGTATGTCCGAGTATTTTTGAGGTGAGTATTTAGTGTCGTTTGGACTTGTTTTTCCATTTTGTTGCATTATTGTGTGTCTGTAGATGTGTCTGTTTGGAAAATGAAATAAATGTAACAATCATCGTCTTGGATCCATAATGTTTCATCGCAACTGAAACATTTCCCACAATCAAAAAACATTTTCAAAATTATCGTGAGGTTTATCTACGCTGGAGACAAGCAATGAAGTTTTGTGGAAATTCTGGTGGTGTTAATCGACGTCGCGGCACTATTTTGACAAGCTGTTCCTCTGTACAAAAACTTAAAGGCAGCGAATCACGAATTATAAGAGTCGCATCGGCGAAGTATCTCACGCCCTAAAGCAGTTAGTTTGAATCCAAAAAAACCCGAAAGCGTGGCGCTTTCACAACGAAAGGTGCGCTGGTTGCTGAGCAGGACTTCGGAAGCACTCCGCCCCCCAAAACCGATCCGCCCATCAGGTTACTTGTTAATTTGGACGAGCTGCGTGGCCAGCAGCTGCGCAAATGGAGAATCTCGATAACGTAGATTTTGCAATGTGCCATTAAAACGTTGCGAACTCGTCTTATATACTCATTTTTGAGTTCTACTGGTTGGTGATTGAAAAAACCAACGGCCAAAAAAGGGGTCCAATTTCGCGTTTTCTTGACGGAGTTTTCCACTTTGCCCTGGCGAACCATTGAGTACCACCACGTTACAACCAGCCCTTCTTGAGTTTTTCGTAATCGTTGTCGTATTCAAATTGCCAGACCATGTGAAGGAGTAGTAAACTGGCATTATGCACTAGGACACATATCTGAGCTCAAACGCTCATCTGAGTTATATTTATATATCAGTTTATAGAGCAAAAATTTCAAATACACTAAACGCCTCATCTTGTAAAAAAAGGCACGTGCCCAGATGCCTTCGCCTTTTCAAACCGGCGCTGATTTTTAATTTTGCTTATAGAAAAAATTTAGCTAATATTAAAACTTCTGAATAAGTGGACTATATTTTAGTGCAACGTTGAATTCATAAAAACCTGGATAAAGCCAACGATCTCCTCTATTCTCAGTCGGAATAGCTATTTTCAAAGGATAAATGCCTCCTAATTCTTTTTAACTGTGTATACCATTACTATTTGCGGTCTTCCAGAATAGCGTTGAGCTACCCCGGAACCGTTAAATTCCAACTGCTTTCCTTAACTGCTTCATTCTCGTCTCCATTAAAAACCCTTATCGCAATCGATGTCATTTAGCATCAGTGAAACTAGAGATCTGAAAAATTACAATTTAATTATATGATCCTGAATGAAGATGAAATGCATGGCGCAGATCGATCGGTATGACTCTGTGAATTACTAGAGTATTCAGAAATTTACTGCAAAAATTGTAAGTAGAGCCACAATCAGCAATCAGTCTTCGCTTTTACGACAGCTGGTACTTGAATAATCTCGTCTTACCTATCATCTAGTTGAATTTCGCTTCGCCAGTCGGTATAGATTTGAAATATATCAAAAATACTAGCAAGAATACCAGAGCAATACTTCTAAAGGTCGATGATCTCATTGAAAGTGTGGGCTTTAAAATTCATGAGATGGGCTTTGGCCGAGGCGTTTGCATATTGAACAGCTCGTGTCGTATAACTTCGTTAGTACAGCCCTTGGATATGTCATTATTCAATATGGTGGACATGGTATTGATTGTTACTACTCAAAGAAATTAAGGCAGACTGGAAGATCTGAGGGACTATAAGTGTATCGCAGAGAGTGCACTTCGAAGAGCCAAATCAAGTTTAGTCGAAAGTCCCAATTTCAAAGATTCGCGTCGAACGGCCTTCTGAGAACGTTTTCTTTCGACAGAAGGGTGAACTTTCATTTCCAAACCTTATTTGGAGTACTTACACTAGAGGAAGGACATTTTGGTTCAGAGACTCCGAGTCCATCAAAAACCATGGCAAACACTTTCTTTCACATGCAAACTTAATATGAACGTGCACCCTTACTTCACGCCTTTTTCAAAAACCATGTGAAACCACAGTTTGAACGGTGCGCAAGCGAAGGTACTTTCACTACTTCCTTTTTCATACACCATATTTCTACGTTTTCTCTTATGCTACCGCCAATGTCATTGATTACTAACCAATTCGAGGGTTTCATTTTAGGACCAAACATGAAATTCAGGAAGTGGGGACATTGGGGTGCGTAGGCAGTATTCCTTATAGGCTTGGCCCTTTCTTTCGTCATAAAAGGATAAAGGATAAAGATTTTGCCGACCAAATTGACACGACCCCTCAGCCAACTGGAAAGCTCGGTTTGCCCGACCGGCGAAATCACGACCCAGAGATTTGATCCGCCGACCCGCTGCGGTGAGTCGAACTGCACTTCATAACACACTTCCCGCCCTCTTTACCAAATATCCCAGGTGGAGAGAATATTCTCTTTTGATTTTGTGTCTCACCCGTTTTGAAGCCTTCTCTCATTATATATAATTGTCGCATCCTCTTTTAAATCCCATACGTCGAAAACCAATACCCCAACCTGAGTTTCTCATTTTGAAACATTCCAAACGAGTTTGTTCACTCATCGGATGATTTCTTCCACGACGGAGATTTGGATTACTAGGTCTATCAATGAAATTACCCGCCTTTTTCGCTCATAGGTTTTCAACAAGAATCACAAACACATAATAGTATCAACAAAACGCTCTCGACAGTCCCCTCTTGCAACGGTGAGCTTAAAAAACTACCGCAGGCTTCACTCGATTCCAAGCAATACAGACCATGTCAGCTATCACGAGCCGCTTAGGCACCTCATCCAGATGTGGCGTCTTCCTTTGCTCAACAGTGGTTATCTCAAATGAAGGAAATACACCAAGTGTTGTGTAATATAATTACAAGAGATTAGATGACTCTCACCGAAAGGTTCAGGCGTGCCAAGCTTTTTGAAAATGGTCTTTTGCATGATATAGGGGCACATGTGGGAACCACAGAACCATGGTTCATTTTTCCTGAACGGCCCTCTGAATACCAGAAAAGGGGGTCCCTAGTTCGATTCCTCGTGGTGACAAATTTTTGCATTTCGAGTTGACGTTCCAAAATTCGCGCAAAATGGAGTTAGCATGAATAATTAGTACCATATTCATGATTAGGACCGTCAGTAACCCTTACAAAAGACTTTGACTTAAAAATTGGTGTAAGAGGTGTGACACCAAGCAGCCCCACTGTGGTGTCACACCTTTTTCACCAGTTTTTAATCAAAGTCTATTTGTAAGGGTTACTGACGGTCCTAATCATGAATATGGTACTAATTATTCATGCTAACTCCATTTTGCGCGAATTTTGAAACGTCAACTCGAAATGCAAAAATTTGTCACCACGAGGAATCGAACTAGGGACCCCTTTTCTGGTATTCAGAGGGCCGTTCAGGAAAAATTAACCATGGTTCTGTGGTTCCCGCATGTGCCCCTATATCATGCAAAAGACCGTTTTCAAAAAGCTTGGCACGCCCTGAAAGACCTTCCTGGTCAGACTACACGTATTCTTTGAAAGTAATTAGCAAAAAATCAATGAGCCTAAAAAATGGCGGATAATTATTGTTCAACCTAATACTTTAGAGGATATGAACTGTCGCATCGCGCGCCTCCCTCAGTGGATAGGAGGCCCGACAAAATGCCCTAAAACGTATCCTCATCAAACGAATGAGGTGATTACAGCCCACATGCTGCCAAAGGAAGGGGACAGCGACTTTGCTTCTGTGAATAATGACTTAATGGAGGTCGAGAAAAGCAAAGCAGCAATCAGGAGAAAAATATTCTTTTACTGATACAAAGACTTTTCCCCTCGCTAGCAAACAATTCTTACGTCTAGGCCACGGGCGGTCGACTGTCGAAGTAGGGTCAGCAGCTGAACAATTATTGAACCGAGGCGATTCTATAACCACATAGGGCACATCGCAACAGCTCATCATAAGCGCTCCAAGTTGAGAGCAGAGAGCACCAGAACGAGTTATTACAAAAAGAAAGGGTCCGTCACGGAAAATGCTACTGTAAACCTACTGGAATAGTTGTGAATCGTTTCATTGCGAACCTCAAAAACTAACCTTCAATAGATCAGAATGACAAAATCTCAAAATCAGTTTATTTTGCGAAAATTTCCCAAGAATCAGTTTCTCTTGGTCGTATCAAATACAACAGCGGCCGTAAGCTAACACTTCCAATCGGGATATGGTTATGGAAGAAATCACCTCGAACTTCTTCCCTTAATTAAAAAAAATAGAATTTCAGCTCTGCTTGGAAATATGCTTTACAATCTTTTTTGCAGCAGTCCTAGTTGGGAAACAAATCAAACAAGAGGGATTTTCGCTCCATCCCACGCTGGGAGCTTCATAATACAGCTCCGAAACGTTCTTTATTGACAAGACAAGCACTAGAATTTTATTGTATCGTGAGTTCACACCAACAATCCAACCTCGACGACATCAGTTACATAAATAAAAATAAAATAAGAAAGGGAAAATATATAGTTATATAGAACTCGCTCGTATTACCACTAGCCATCCGACCGATATGCGCATTACAACAGTTAACAATTATCTACGCAAAACGAGTAATCACAATGTCAACAGACGAGAATAAATTATTTTAGATACATAATTTTCTCTGTTTTCACTGATGATAGGGTGAACCGCGATACATTCCCGGACCTCCAGGACCTCGGGCAAACGGATTCCCTCCAGGTATTCCGGACGGTCCGCCCATTGGAGGCGGTGCAAAGCCACCCATTGGTGGAGCGAACGGCGGCGGAACTCCACCAGCTGGCGGTGCTGGTTCCGACGGTGGTCCCTGGCCGAATTGCGACTGTTGATTGAATGATGGCGCGAATGCAGGCTGCTGCTGAGCTTGACTTTGTGGTGGGAAAGCTCCAAAGCCCTGGAATACTTGCACATACATCACATCGAACATGCTCAGGAAAAAATAATATATCCGTCTCAGAAGTAATTGAAATCTAAAATAATAAAAGTTTGTCGAGTGCATGTCATGGGGAACGGTTCGCCGTACTTTTGAACCGTTCTCATAATCGCTTCACTGAAAGACACTCACATTACCCCGCACTCCACACCGCCTGGAAGGCCTTCCTAGCTTGGGCTGTCAAAAACTGCATTAGCCGCTGTTCTCTAACCGCCTACGCTCCAGCCTTTAAGGCAAGAATCAGGATTAAATTGATGGGGTGATTCCACTCAAATGTGAAAGTAGGGATGGGAGGTGGACCGCCAGTGGAGAAAAAAGGAAGAAAATCCTGAAATACACAGGAAATACGAGCATTTTGCTCTATGCTGTGGAGAAGTTCAAAAGACAGGCAGGGAGATGAGAGATAATGTGAGCGCGGAGAGCGACGCAGACAAGATATCGAACGGTGGGCGGACCATGTTAAGTTTGGTGGAGTCTGTTAGAAGTCCATGGCGCCTAGGGTCCTAGTGACGCGTTTCGATGTAGAAAGGTGGCGCTACCTTTGCACTTGCGTACCCAGCACTTCTAGCCATGGTAAGGGCTTCTTAGGTGGGTCTGAGCCCGAACTTTGCCTTTAAGACGGAGAACTGAATGCCAGTTCAAATAGTCACGAAACCGCAGATTCTTAAAAAAAAG
>MU890117.1:0-10257 GCA_036418205.1 Ostertagia ostertagi
GGATGATCGAGACAAACTCGTTGTGTAGAGGTGCGATTTTCTTGATCTTGGGAAGTTTTTAGTGGTGCGATGTGGATGATGAAGAGCAGAGATAAGGAGATGCAGATCAGCTACGATCGCCATCTGCTTAATAGGCTTGATTAAATGGCGAATCAGAAAGGTTACAGGATTGCAATAGCCTTCTACACGGGCGTCAGTGTTGCCCATGTAGAAGGGTAATGTAAAGTTGTTTAGTCGATTCGAATGTGCTCTTCAATAATCAGTTAGACGAGTTGTGGTATAGTTAAGTGAGGTCAATTTAAAATAGTTCAACATGTGTAGAAAAAAGCTTTTTTGCTTCCCCCACCTTGTATACTGCTGCTGACCAATGTGGCTCCTTACAGCAAAATAGTGTGAACTGGGACGTTCCAGCTTTTCACGCATGTCAAGTGACTAGCCTCACCCCTACCTCCCTAGACTGGCTACACTCCCCCTGGCTCACGAATTCCGCTCCATACTGAAGTACGCAAACATGCGCGCGCCGCGGCGGCGACTGGCCTCCCTCCCCAACCCCCCCCCCCGCCACATTTCGTCGACAGCAGTAGTTGCGCCCTGCCGTTGAACATTAGAATAGTCGTAAGGTTTAAGAGGGGCACCATACTCATTACTTGATCGTATTTCCTCTGAAAAAATTTATGGCAAAAAGGAAGTGTCTTCGATCTTGCCTTTAAAATCATGGGCGATTATCGCAATGTAGCCTGCGCAGGTTTCACGTTTTGCGGCCACGTGGAGCCGCCGGAAACTGACGACACTGATTAGTAAGGGGAAAGTAGTATTACTTCAGTTAGAAAGAAGCTTACTAAATGGTTAAGGAGAAAGCAAAAAGGATCGCAAGGTAAAACAAAGGCTGAAAGGTTGCGTTTGAAATGTGGACTCCAAGATCGCACGCGATGGGTAGACGGCAGCCCGTAGACAGGACTCATTATGCCGAGTATTCAGTACATAGAGCATTTTGTCTTTCCTTGTTCAATTTCTTAGAAGTACTAGCGATGTTACATATTATAAAGTAAATAAATATAAATGTATGTATAAATGTGGTGGGCGGAGTGGGGGGACAATGAAGGACGTAGTGTCCCTATATTCAAATGGAATAATCACAGTTTGCTAGATTCATACCGAAGCGCTTTCAACTTGGAATTGATAAGCCTATTCCGTTTTATTGAAAAAATATCGTGGTCTGTCTTTCTATTAGGTACCGGATATCTTAGTGTCGCTTTTCTGAGTTCAGGAAGTTTTGGGGCCGATTACTATGGAAAATCAATATCTCAGAAGGCCTTTTTGCTCATTAATACTGCGAAATATGTTGCTTATTGTTTTCTATTGTTGGTTCACAATTTAACTTTCCCCCAATTTTTATACTTTTTTCTGAAAATTCCTGGGTCCAGTGTGCAAATTCGCATGTGTGTACCAAATGCATCAAAATTCTTGCTGAGAGCTGTAACCTCCGCCCACCAAACCAGCATTGCATTTGATGGAGGGAATACTACCATTTAAAATGCTCATCGGTTTTTCACAGTTTTCTTAAAAGACAGTAAAGTCTTTGAAGGGATGCCCGCAACCGTCGCCAAAAAGGTGGTCCTAGCTAAATCAGTCAAAACGGGGCTGCACCAGTCTTGTGCTGGAATGGTAGGACACCCTAGCAGTTACTGATCGATGGTGCACAGACGCTCTAACGAAGTTGATTGACCAAGAAATTCTAATAAATGTGCTCATCTGCTACTCACGTGTGCTCAAAAAGGGTGCGTTTTTGACCCTATGTGGCAAAAAAGACTCCGGGAAAAATTGTCCAGTTGAGCTGGTAAGTAATAAATTTTCCACCAAACAGTGCAGACCCTACTCTAACTAAATGTATACATATTTTGTCCAGGCCTAACTTTTAGCAAGTGAGAGGGATGATTTGTCAGATGATGTCAAAACCGACCTACCTCTCTTTTTCGACTCAAAAAATTCCTAGCTTTAATCGTACGAGGTTTCCACTCATACTGGTAAATGGGAAAGGGCTAATGAGTCATTCGATGGATATGCCGTTTCACTCACTGGATTTTGAATTAAAATATTGGTGGTCCGAAACTCGCGGTGAAAAAACGACACTAAGATATCCGGTACCTAATACATGGACGGCGTCGGAAAAATCTACTTCGGATCTGGTGCACTGTTCGAGCTCAAAGGGGCTCTCGACGGATCGTGTACCATCACGGCGTTTTTTTGAGAAGCGGGTTTTGAATAGTTCGCGTAGTCGGAGCTCATGTCTTTAGAAACATATCTGATAAGGAGTCGATACAAGAAATTTTGTGGGAACTTCAAGCTGGGGCAATTACGGTAGGTCTACTTGAGCTAGAAGGTGGTTGCAAATGACGTCATAGAGGGCAGTGAAAGAGGGCCTGCGACCGCTTGTAGAAGGACCTTTGAGAAATGTTTTGCTATATGACTTCCTCCACCGACGGCAGTCCTAGCGACGAAAAAATCGTCTGAGGTATTACATGGGCAAAATGTCCTTCGTCCCCATTCCTCTCCTATAAGAATCGCCTGTGATGGACTACCGCCTTACCATATTATTTTCAGGTCGATATTATCGTCTGTCGTGTGTGTATGGAGTCGACGATCTTCCTGTGCTGATTAGACGCTCTGAATTGGTGGCGCACAAGTTGTATTTGGACTTCCAGCCAGCTGCCTTCTTGTGCTTGATCAAGGTTGGTTCCTGCTTTCAGTTTAGCATCATGATCGTGACCAATGCTGGACCAGCAGGAAAATTGCAAAATATTGGAGAAGGAGTCCGTCTAAATAGAAACCTTCAGAAAGACGCATGTTTTTTTAGATCGAAAGATGGGTAGTTAGCATTTGGGATTCATTACACCATTTTCCTACAGCTGCCAAAAATCATAGGTACCAATGAATAGAGTACGAATACGCATCAAAGTGTGAGGCCGATGTCAGACTTTGCGAATCGATCACTAGCGTCCGCGGTCGCGTCGCCAATAGAGCGACGCTGGCCGTGACGCGAACGCGGGACGCTAACAAATCGTTCTATTCGCAAAGTTTGACATCGGCCTAAACGGGGTTAGTATTCTACCAGAACGTAGAAAAACCATAGCTTATGCTGCAATAAATCTGACCATGAGGGGTGGTTGAGGGGGAACGCCAAGAATGGATTCCTTACTGTTAAAGTTCTCTCTAAATTCGACTAGCTTACCATTTTGTGTACCTAATGATGCTCAAAAACGCTGATTAACCTCAACATTTTTGATTTCGGAAATCACTGTAGGGACCAGATAAGCCTTGAAACGTCCTGTAATTTTTTTATATGGGAGGCGAAGCGTGGCGATTTCCATCGAAGAAGTTGTTCAAGAATGCCCGCTTTATTATGTACGTACATATGTGGGTTTTCCATCGTTGTTCAAGTCTGTCATTGTTAAGATCAGTTTCACTTGGGGCAATTTCAGTCAGGGTCAACCGCCGTTTGGCCGATCCCAATGAGCGAATCGCATTTGCGATTTTCTTGAAGGGGTCCTATTTCGGTTCTTGTGTGCTTCGATGGTGGCAATGGTCGTTTTGCAATGGAGGGAGAGCGGAACCATATTATGTTGGGTTTTGGAAGTTCTTACGAAATGTTTAAAGATGTATGAATTAGAGAGAAAGCCTTTCAAGGGGGGGGGGGGAGTTTTCGATCCTATGCAACGTTGCTGTTGAAAAGACAGGCTAGGGATTTCGCTCCGAGCTGAATGCTACAATAAGACAGTGCCAGTACTGGCCTTTAAAGATCTTCTTATATCACCAAGCTTTGTTAGCGCTAAAATGCTCCGTTGACATATGTGCGATAATTTATGTATGCAAACGTACGTGGAAGGGTGGAAGTGAAGATGACCTACTCGCACCCGTACAATGGTCTGAAATGAAATCTATATCTTTTCTCGAGTACCTTGCTAGAGTATGATTGCAAAGCTATTATGAGGTTTCCTAGACGAAGGGGGCGCTACCGCAGGGAACAGGTCATATGTAGTAGTGTCATTGTGTTCGAAACCATGCTGAAAATTTCTTTCTGTTGAAAATAAGACTAACTATAAGCCCGTGAGCTATTTTCATTCTCCTCGAAGTTCCTAATACTAAAGAGCTTAATCCTGAAGGATGCCCCCGTATCTTGCGATAGCGCCCGCAAAGGGTCTTAGGCTGTTTATTTTTGCATGATCAAGTTTTCGTAGCATCCGCAGCGGTGCAGTAACAGGTCCAGTCAAGTCATGTCCATGCATCTTAAAGGCAATTCAACATCGAAAGTTCTTACCATTAGGCAAGCTCAAAAGTATTAATGAAGTGTGGATCTCAAAAGTCTTTAGCCACGCACGAGTATGCTCGGATTTTTTCGTCCATTTTCAGGAATCTCGACGACGCAGTCTACAGCCTGTGTCGTTTTCCGCAGCTCCGTACACAAATCTTCCTGATGCTCCTGTTAGGAATAAATTTTGATTTTTTTCCAGTATGTGCTCGGTATCCAGGACTAGGCTCCACTAATGCTAAAAGGCCCTGTTATGCAGAGAGTGTTATTTCAGCGACCCCATAGCCGTTTTGAAATACCCATTGAATTATTCAGATGTTCCAGAAATACTTTCAATAGCTGGCTACTTGACGGAGGTAGCCTCCCAAGCACCTGTTAGTATACGCTCTCCTGCGTTCCGTTTTCCAAATATAGTCCTGTGATCGAAAATCAAACCCGCATTCTGCACCGTCGAGGAAAAATAATTATTTGATGGTGGGAAGCCTGATTTGCGCCCGCATGAAAAAGATCGTGCACCAATTGCTTTGCGTTGTATTTTCCCAAGAATGACCGCTGGCCAGTTGAGGCCAGTCACTCTGCGAAAGCGATTTTGAAAATGCATTACTGTAAATTCGCTTACGAGAGATCGCCGCGTTTGTAAATGGCCATTGACGTCAGCACGAGTGTTCTTTACTCGACTTTACTCATTTTACTGTCGTTTTAGAATGCGGAGGTTTATGTCCTCGTTGCTCTCAATTCATTAAGCTCAGAAGTGCTGAGGTAGAGGAAATATTCGTAGAATTAGAAGTAGGGTGGTGGATAGGCCTATACCAAGCTCCCACTGAGCCCCTTAAAATGCCGTCATTGAAGTAATTTCTCAAATTGAAGTTTCGATGCTCAAGACAGGCTCCAGGAGCGGGTCAAAGGTACGTGTCGCGGTTAGATCCTCAGAGAAGTTCTCTTCTCGAGGAGGTGATAGGACCACCAATGGTACTGTCGCGACTGAAAGTACGCGACAAGGGCGCCAAAGCCTTCCCTTGAAAACTGCAACTGCTGCCACATCGCAGCATACCTGACCTTTGCGTACATCGGCTGGACGTAGAGGGCGTGCCGCATCCCAAAAAACCATTGATCAACGGCAAATGCTTTGTCCTTTTTTGTTCTACTATTTAAGTCAAAAATTACATCTGCAATAATCCAGCCCGTACTCGGAAATTTTGAGATGTTCGGAAGCGTTTGAGCTTTGGGACTTTTTTCTTAAGAATGTCTTATTTAAGCAATTTTCTGTACATGCTCGAAGGTGGTCAGAAATAGTGGGGAGATGCGGGGCAGCGGTTACTTGTGCAAAATCTCCTGATCACCCCTTTCAAGATTTACCATCAGTCAGCCAATTCGTACTGTTTCATAGAAAGGTGGTGAACCGTTGCTGAACCGACTTACCTCTGTCGAATCCGGGGAATAGAGGTAAAGCGATCGAATGAGCGGGATGCGGTAGAAAAGAAAATGTTTTCGCTATAGGTTGAGAAGGCCAAAAGAGTTTCTTTTGAAGGCACTCCGGGAACCAAGTGGAATCTTTTCCATTCACAGTGTTGCAAGGTATCTTCGACTAAAACACCTCTGCATCATACGTTTAGGCTTTGTATATGTCTGGCTCACGACAGGTTTGATGTTCCACCCTTTCCAGTCAAACCTCCCCAAACAATTTCGCTTGCATTGAATTGGATCAGCATCACAACAAGCAGGTGCTCAAGCGACAAATTTCGGCGGTGATTTGCATTTAAAACGAGGTTTACGACGAAATCAAGGTTTTTGTCGACAGGCTTTCATCCAATCCATTAGGTTTGAGCCGTCGAGGATACATAATCTTCCATCCACTTGATTACTAGACTGCAAGGGTGGGCTCGAAGGGATCCTGCCATATATTCCTGTCTGTAGTTCGTCGCTTTTTTCAATTTGATTTGATGTCGTTTGCTCGTAAACGTTCTCTTCTAAACGCCAGAACGCGAAGGTCTGAGATCCGTACGCCCACAGCGGCAAATAACCATGGAAGTCTATAAACTGCAGGGTCAAAACCTCTGCCTTCTAGCAAACCTAACAAGCCAGGGCCTTGTACCACTTCAGCTTTTTTCTGATTTTGAGTACTCAATGACATTGACTTGCGGAATTGATGTAGTGGCATTGAGCGCATAGCCCTGGGACCAGATTGTGGATCGTTCACCATTCAGGCTAACCAAGCCTCCCTCAAGTCTTGAATAAATTTACTAGATACCCAGAATGAGTGAAAACATAAACACCCGCTTGTACTCACTTGGCCCCACACAGTTGGTCAAATCGGCTATTTGAAAATGCTGTCGATTTTGAATGGAAGTAAAATGCAAGGCGCACACTAAAAGGATTCATTAGTGCCGAATGCGTCGTTTATTCGCTGTCCTCTAATGACACTGAAACCTAATGGAACGAGACCACTCTTTTGAGACCGTTTCTTTCATCCAATTCTTGCGAAGAAGGGTACTGTTGTACAGACTGAGGCATAAATTTGGTGATAAGAGCGCAAGAAACGCAGTTACTCAACAATGAACAAAACCTGCCTGGTCTTTCAGATCCGCCATTGTATTCCTAATATATAAGACAATGGTTTAATTGTTTCAATACCCTTATTTGGTGAGTGGCTGCACCTTATCCGAAACGAAGAAGTTTAGTCCTTACTAAGCTGCCGGCTGAAACTTCACCCCGTGATCCTCTCATCCGAAGCCCATGTATCCCTCCTCACAATATGAACCAACTCTAAGTACATAACTGTGGTTCTCCTTAACAGGCCTACAGAATCAAAAGGGTGGGTGTGATATTCAACAATTCCAACACAGTTCAAAGAGGGCCATGATAAAGTTGCCCGCAGATTCAACAGTATCAGGATAGCAGTTACGAAAGTTGTGCAAATTTAGAATACGAAATCCAATGTTGGGCAAACTCTCGAGGATGGACAGAGGAATAATGGGGTTAAAAATGTCGAGAGCTTCTGGCACGGGTCGCGAGCGCAGTTCAAGATGACCGATGAGAAATTCTTTGATATTTCTACGGATGATTAGGTCTTCATTCGATAAAACTCAGAAGTATTTCCTATGGCCTTCAAAGAAACTGGCAAAACAGGAACAACTCAAAAAGATTTCAACTTCTCAGTTCAGCGACGAATTGAACCTGCGTAACCGCTAGTTCTCCCTTATTGCTGACTTTGCTTACGTGGAAGTGACAACTTAAGGCGCTATCTATCGTGGATTTGTGGAGAGACTGCCGTCAACTTCACTAGTCGAAGCATTGGATTCACTAGCAAGGCGGTTAGCTACCTCATGGATTGAATTTTGCGCATTTCTGATGCAGAGTCCACTTGTCCGAAGTGGGATGTACAAGGAGTGGCCAGACGAAACTTCCAATGTGAATGTAGCGCTTTATTCAATGTACTGAAGCTGAATAAGTGATCTATTGGGTTGGAGCATAATATCGTAGCGTTTTTCTTTTCGAGCTACGAATTCAGTGAATACAAGTATTACCCAGGAAATCACATATATCATTTGAAAGTACTTCTTCTGCTCTACAATACCTGTTTGGCATTTTCTTCTATACTGTAAGTGTACTCAGATATGGCGCTTAGAAGTTGGAGAATCAAGGTGGGCGAAAATCTATATAGAGAAAAAAGCTGCCAAAATAGGAGTTCGGAATCCATCGTCATCATCGAACCTTACTCCAGTCGACCCTTAATTTCAAATCATATTCACGTCGTACAAATTGAGAATAATGAGGATTCTAAAACGGGCTCAGTACCCTTTTTATTTCTAAACCCGGTAATTTCTTGCGAAATGGAATCAAAGCCGTGAATAACCCTATCACTTTCGAGCCCTATCACTGAAGTGCTCACACGTCCCCTCCAAAGCAAAATTTTGCCACGCCCCGCGAAAAGCACATCGCTACGGCCGATGTCATAGTTTGCGAATCGAGCGATTCGCTAGCGATCGCTAGCGATCCGAGCGTTGCGCCAGCGAATCGAACGTTGCACCAGCGAATCGAACTTTGCACCAGCGAGTCGAACTAGGTACCAGCGACTCAATAGTGGCGGGACCCAACGTTTAAAGGAAGCCCGCCACTTTCCTATTGAGTCGCTGGTACATAGTTCGACTCGCTGGTGCAAAGCTTGATTCGCTGGTGCAACGCTCGGATCGACCGGCCTACGTAATGAAATTTGATTTCTATTCGATTTTTATGGAACCAGTTTTGGTAGCTGAAGCCATGATATTGTCCATACTGAATTGTTTTGAAATCTTGTTTCTGTTTGTCAACTGCTGTTTTCTTGGCCGCGGTTCGCCTTGAGTTCTGAAATAAAAAACGTTTTTCTCGTAGTCTTTTAGCGCAACTTTCCTTTCCTCATTTGCGGGGTATGCAAGACGAGAGAGAGATGAACCACACATCGCGTCTCAACCCCAGTACTCCTGCGCATCGTAGGATATCTAACTGACCCGGCCGAGTCTGCTGCACTGGTCCCTCGAGGAATGCGGAGACCACCTTCCATTGGCCTCGCTCACTCTCTCTGCGCGTGCAACTTCCATCCACAACCGAATTCACACTCTTCGTTCTAGCCTTCTTTTGAAGCTATGTAGTGTCTGCCAAGGAGCCCGCAGTGTGCTGTAAACAATTTCTCAGGGGTGTCTTATTTTCTTTCGCATTTCTGAGGAATTGATCCTCATTATCCACATGGTCGATTTCCGTCTGTCTCCCTCCGCTGCTGTAGGTTACCTTTTGAGATTCCCTTTTCGCGAAGAACGTGCTGCAGACTGCCAGGTCGTGGGCTGTAGCCAGGTCCAGAACCCTCTCTCCCTCAGCGTTCCTCGTTCCTATCCCTCTACCTCCGTGCACTCTTTCTAAGCCTCTTCTGTCACTACCGATGTGACCATTCAGGTCACCTGCCATGGTCAGGTAATCATCTTCCGGAACCGATCTTATGGCTTCGTCCAGGCTCAGATAGAACTCGTCCTTATCACCTTTCGAGCAACCGGCTTGCGCTGCGTACACGGAGATTATGGTCCAGTACTCCCTCCTTCGTGTCTGTCCTCACAGCCATGATCCGATCGCTGCGGATACATGGTTCTTAGCGACTCCGTCTACCACTTCCACACCGTTCCGCTTGGTGTCTTCCCATTGTAGTAGAGTTTGACACCTTCCCCAATTTCCCTGGCCTTAGCGCCTTTCCATCGCGTCTCCTGAAGGCAGAGGACTTGGATATTCCTGCGCGTCATCAGATCAGCAACCTCTCGGGACTTCCCAGTTAGCGATCCTACGTTCAGAGTTCGCCGAGGCCGTTCACTCCTCGGTAGCCCTCGCATACTGACCACAGAACTCGGGCGGGGGTTCTGCGCGCCACTTCCGGGTGACGTCCTAGCTTTATCACTGATTCCTTTTTCGACTTTAGACATACATTGTTGTGTGACGGGGGTCTTCATCAGCCGGCCTGTCAACCTGGGCCTGACGCTGGTACTAGAACCATTTTTGCAATTTTTGCAAGGCATGGTTAACCTCGGCAGGGATCGAACTCGCGGTTTTTGGAGGTGCAGACATGAGTCTTAACCTCTTAACCACTCGGCTATCCCTGCCTCTGACAACCTTGGAAGCATTGCGCACATAATGAGGCTGAGACTGCAAGGTGCCTTTCTTTGGAAACCTCCAGCGTTTCCGTTTTTCTCTGTTTTAAAAACTGTTTTGCCATTCTCCTGGAGTTTATGAAGTGGTTTCATTGCGTCGATCACATAAATACCCCTGCAAGCGTTTCCTCCTCCTCTGAACAAATTCCACAATTATTTCATGAATCTATTGGCTCCCATCTAACGTCATTGAAGGAGAGCCCGTCTCCATTTGCAGACCACTTTTTTATGGTCGTGAGAAACTAGCAGAAAGTTGACACCTCTAAAGTCACCATCATCATTAACTCA
>MU890119.1:0-11284 GCA_036418205.1 Ostertagia ostertagi
ACAAAAAAGGTGACCAGAACAAAAAGATTTCAATTTCTCAATATTCTTCTTGAGCGCACAGAGAGCTGTTTTCAACAAAGCAGATTACCATGGCGAGACAAGTATAGTGTAAGCAGCCAAAATGGGTCATTCTCTGCCACATAGTCCGCAAATCTCCCCAACACAGGCTTAGGCCACGCCCCCTTGATTTAGATGTCATTCTTTGCCGACTTGCTTTGCAGAAATGGGCACATTCAAGTTCATGCGTTATCAAGAAGTCGAAAAAACGTAATTAAAGAAACAACAAGGTCCAGGAGTTCAAAGAGGCTTTGTAGACGAATGTTATCAGAAAAATTACACTTTCCTATCGAGAATATGTCCCTAACTGAAGCCATAACTGGATCTAGAACTAGAACACAAGAAAAAATTCTGCGTATCCCGACTAGGAGAAAGGTGGTGCAGTAGGTGGTGCTGCTTACCACGCGCACGGTCAGGGAATCAAATCCTGTATCGTGCTGTGACCAGACCAGCCATTCTTTCGGGTCAGTTCATTGGTGGCATTATTTATGTGGGAAGATAAAAAAAAGCTCACTCGTACATCGTAGCAAATTAGTGTTTAGGTCTAATCCCCTTTGAAATGCAACAACGATTTTTAATAGAAGTAGAAGACTTGGCGTATCCCATAAAGGGACCGATCATCACCGAGCTACTCATTCTTTCATCCCGGCTTCCCCATTAAGCACTCTTCATTGCTGATTTGCGGAACGCTTCCTCATAGGCATTTTATTATCTTCCACGAAAGATCTCCGTGAACCCATTCTACTACTGCGACCGCGAACGGGTTTCTTCTACTTGGGGCAAAACCCATTTCATGAAATTGCTTCTGGTCTTTTCAATGCTGTTTATGAGCGGTCACGAACTATATGAACAAGTGCATTACTCAGGTAATGTGACTTCTGAACGCTTTATGCGCTCTTTTATGCCACTGCGGTCAGGCATTACAGCACCTGAATGACGAGCACTAATGCAGAAAATGTTCCCTGAAAAAAATCCCAAATTTTCGAAAATCAACATCTTTGCAGAAAAATAATACAAAATGATACGCAGCTATTTTGGACAGCTATCGAGTACAATCAGGGTTTGTGCCTGGAAGTTTTCCGGAAAGGTGCATCCGAGCCGACTGTAGTAAGGTTCGCTCTTACTTGCGATTCATTACTGATTGTCTGTCTTTCTCTTCGGCATTTTCTTTCTCCTGGTAGTGCTTCGCGAAGAGAAAAGCTACTAAGGATGAGAAAAGCACGAAAAGAAAAACAAACAAATGCTAAAACATATCGAGCAAAAGCGAACCTTACTCCAGTCGGCTCCGTTGCATCTTTCTGTGAAAATGGGCTCAATTTTCGCCATGGTTTCCTGCCACAGATGATGCCTTCCACGTTTTCCACTCGGGAATCAACTTGGGACTTATTCGCAAGCAAAAACATTGTTCCGTTGAGACATTAAGTTCCGAAGAAGATTTGATGGCAGAGCACGGCTTCATAAAAAAGGATGTTTCTTCTGTGACACGGCCTTTGTTTCTACCGAAAAGCAAGGGGAGATCCTTTGGAGCTCTTCTCAACTCCATATCATGTAAAATCCCTGAAAAAATTCTCGAGCTCCTCGTGAATTTGGTCAAAATCTTGTGCGATTGCCTAATTAGTAGTTTTTGCGACGACCTGACCTTTTAAAAAGTCAGACAGCATTTTCTATCATACTGTCCCCTTGAGAAGTAGGATGTTAGCACATTAAAAAAGTTTGGCGAAACGGAAGTGAAAAATAATAGAAAAACATGAGGTGGAGTTATAATTTTGGGACGTTGGCCAAGTGGCCTTTTGAACAAAAATTATTAGAAAAAATTCCTGGGATCTCAAGTTGGAAGATGATGCTTATAAGGAATTTCGTATTTGTATTTGACACACTGCCACATTAGAGACTTTTTCTAAAACATCTAAATTTGTGAGATTTTGGGAAATTCTTGGGTGGAGTTATAATTATGGGACGCAGTGTATGTACCCAGTCCCATCTCTTCGGCTCGGTGCTGTTTTAGAATTTTGAGACGAAGCTGGATGTATATCATATCGAACTAGGCAAGCACAGGTGGCGGGAGGAAGAAGATGATGTAAGAGACTAATATCTTTAAATCAGCGGGGGGGGCCAAATTGATAAGGAAAGTCCTGGGAGCGGCAACGTTTGTGCCTTGCCCTTCCTTTCCGTCCCTCTTCCAGGAAGTTATACACTGCGTTTCATAATTATAGGTCCACCCTAAATTTTTGCTACCCCAAAGTTGCTGTGCATTTTTTGGAAATGCTGCTATCACCATTAGATTCCTCATCACGGAAAACCTTCATAGTGTTTTTCTGACAAAGTTCCCCCTCAAGTAACCCAATTAACTTTTTCAGAACGAATTTTCACCGTTTCATGAATATCGGGCCACTCATAAAAAGTTTCCATTTCTCACGATCCGTGAAGGGAATCAGGGAAGCGGGGATAATGTGAGCTCAGTCGACATCGAGTTTACCATACCTCGTGTTACTCGCCTCTCTTCCCAGTAACAAGCTCAAGCCAGAGCACTTACTGAAGTGGGATGGCTGAGGAGCAGAATTTCCTCCCATGTCGGCCGGCTCATACTGCATAAGCAACTATGTGCGAAATCCTGGTCAGTGCGGGAGAGAAGAGTAGCTTTGGTAAATAAAGACGCGTTCAAGATTTAGGAGGAATTGGGCGTCTTCTCTCGAATTGTACAAGGAGTCCGAACAAAGTCCGTACTGAAATGCGGCCTTCCGTGAGCAAAACCACCGTGTGGTGAGTAAGCCAGCAGAGCAATAACATCTTCAGCGGATTGATGAAGAGCGTTCCAAGATTATTTGAGCGCTACAAGATCGCACGTCTCCATTTCTCCGTGGAAAAGGGCTCAACTTAATGAACGAAGGTGTGGCTGTTAAGACCCTTCGCGATCTTGGACTCTTCCTCCTTGTTTCATGCTACAGGTGATCTGGGATCGACGTGAAAAAGTTTATTCTAGGTGATCTGATCTGATAGAAAAAGAGGGTACAGGAGGGTTCCGTGAAAATCGCAGATGGTTTCAATGTAAGGTAATTTTGGCGGAGAATCCCTTATGGTTTGAGGCACCTTTGAACGACTGAGCGGCTAGAGCTCGCTTTTGTTTCCTTTCACAAGGATTCCATAGGGTATCGTGAAGTTCTTTTGAAGCGACTTTTACCATTTTTACCATTTTTTCGACAACAGTCCCTCGAACCTTGATTTTTACGCACGATAACGCGGCTGTCCATGCCGGTCCTTCCACGCCAGATGGAAGTGCAGGAAAAAATGTGGCAGTTATCTGGTGGCCACCATGTTATCTGAATCAGATTCCAATAGAGAATCATAAGGCCTTAATTGTTATAAAGTTCCACAGCAAAGAAAAGCAAAATGGAACAGCCGAAGAGCTGAAAACGTCGATCATCAGCGCACAGACAAATTTCGATCCTACTGTAATAGCTAATTTGGTTACCAGCATTCCAAAACGTATCCTTATGACTAATGGAGGACCATCCCATTATTGAAAATTTGTGACGTTTTTTCGTTATAATAAAATCTCTCGACAAGTGATGTGTAGTCATATTTGCGAAACGGTGAAAATACGTTCTAAGGAAGATATTTTAATAATTCTGAATCGAGATTTCTCCAGAAATCAAGTATCAAGGTTTTTCGTTATGGGGAAACTATTGGTAATAGCGGCATTTTCCAAAAATGCACAGCAACTTTGGAATAGCAAAAATTTAGGGTGGACCTATATTTATGAAACGCAGTGTATATCCAACTGGCGCAATATCGGATGAGTTTTTCGAGAGTTCATTAATGAATGCTGGAGAGGTCATATAACTCAACTCAAAAACGAATCAACCATCCATTGGATGATGCCTTGCACTATGGCTCACAACAGTTGTTGCATGAGGCTGATACCAAACCAAACAATGTTTTAGCCCATGTGAATATGGCATGGGCCGAAATCAGGGTAATGGCTGCCTGGCTTCGCTGAGGGCAACTCATGGATGCTTTGCATCCTAGGCTGAGATGCACGAGTTGGCAAGCCACTCATCCCATGCGTGGTCTTCGATTCAGGCTCAAATTTGGTGTACGAGCGTAGAACTACCAACTTAATTGGGTGTCGGCTAGCTCAGTAGCGTAAAAGTTTTTGGACTAAATATATATTTAGCATCCCATGAAATGCTAGCATCACTGTGCACAGAAAAACCTCGTCAGGAATCCAAGGACAGTCTCAAAATACAAAGTTTTACAATGATACAGCGCTTATTCAAAGCTATCATCTCAGTTCTGAAGACATAATTTGTAGCTAATAATGGCCATATAGGATATGTTGCCTCAGAAACGCTTTTTGTAGTGTCCTACGAATCAGCTGCCGTATTTCCCAGCTTGCAGATGCCGTCATCCACCTAATTGTTGGCGTAAACGAGCCGAGGCAAGACGCCATTAATCCGCCAGTCTGTGGTGGATGATTCAATTTTTAGCCGCGAACAGAGTTATCCTTGGCCAGACTGAACCTAAAATAGAACTCCTGACTACATTTCAAAGGCAGTGGCAAATGCTGAGAATATTTGTGAAAATTCTCTGTTCATTTGGGCGGAGTGACACACTGGTAGGCATGCCATCTTCTTCTGCACTTCCCATAAGATCGAATTTTGTCAAAATCAGTCAAGCGTTCCCTTTTCGAAAACTTAGTAGTGAGAGCGAGAGATTGCAGTGATTTGGACTGCTACGTTTTCTTCAAATATACGGGAATGGCCAAAAAGGGAGGCACTTCCTCCCAGTTTTAGGACCGAATTAATAACAGATATCTAATCTCAAATCGAAGGCAGGGATGGCCGAGTGGTTACGATTCCATTCTAGCATTTTACGAGCATGTTCCTTTCGTTCCTTTCTATTGGATACCTTTACAAGGACCCTATACTCATGCGACACGGAAGAATCTGGTTCGGGAACCGGTACATGGTTCGAGCTCAAAGAGGTCATCGGCGGATCGTGGACAGTTACCACGTTATCTGGACCGCAGGTTGGCAGGAGTCTTTCATACTCACAGCCACTCTCTTTAGGAAGCCATCCACCAGTAATACTGCTTGAAAGAATTATTGTGGCACGCTTCGAGATGGAGCAGTTACGGTAGGCGTCTTGTTGTTGAGAATGGGCCAGATGACAGGATGACATCATTTCTGAAGGCGGTGAAGGAGAGCTCGTTGCTACTTATAGAGGCACATTTCAGGAATACGTTGCGGGAAGACAACCGGACCACGGAATCCTGTGAGAGGCAACGTTTGTTTGTTTCAAGCAGGCTGTTCCCTTTTTTGGCCACCCCCTTATAAGCCGATCACTCATGGGCGGAGTGTTTTAGGGGGGGGATTTTTTGCGGGGGAACAAAGGCGGGGCCAAAAAAAATCGAAAGCCCGCACCCCCCCCATGGGGGGCTTGTCTAAGGGCAAGCCTATATTCAGTTTATTTTATTCCACTTCCGCATATCGTGCCCGATACGGCTGGAATGGGTCACACACTCAACTTCCATTCCCATTCATGGAGGCAACTGGAGTGCGTAATCAGGCCCACATTTTAATGTCTAGGCCGATATCAACCAATATTCCAGTCTTTGTTTTCATACAATCCTTACAAAGGCATCGGAAATTAGAACGGGTACTTCCATTCTGCTCGCAAGGGTTCAAGGACTACGCACGACGTCTCTATGGGAATTCATTAATATTACCTCGTAGTCAAAGAAAGTCATCCGAGAGAAAAGAAACGTAGCGGGCCTCAGGGACGGGTATCGCAGCAAGAATGGGCATAGAATGTTCGGGATCTTTTTTCTGGGAAGAGATGAAGCTAGAATCTCAAGTGGAACAGTGGAATCTTACCGCTTCTCGCCAATAGGCAATGGTTGGCCGGCCGTGCATAGTTTCACCAGATCCACCTCGATGGCAATCTACAGCAAAAAGCAGACGGGCATTAATGCAAGGACTTTTTCAGGAGCATTAATCCTCCTCTTCATGAATATGAAGCAGCAAAGCGCTCAGGTCTGCCTGCATGAGAGTTCTTGGAAGAATACGGCTCTAGCTCCAAATTGCAGAAATGTTGGTGCTAAACGACAACTCCAGCACTAGAATTCGTCAAAAAGACGATCGAAAGTGTGATAAGCTCAGACGCGAACGGTTGCCAGGCGTACACCTTATGTGGAGCCCGTGATATACGAATCGCGGTAAAATGGCAAATAATCAACAGAGCAAGTAATGCTCGGTCACAAACCTGATAAACCGCTAATGCTTTAATTACTACGGAAATGATACCGTCTCAGAATTTCAATGAGATTGAGTTGCAGATAAGACATGGCAAGCTCCGAGAAAGACCAACAAAACATATTATGAAGTCCTAATAGGACCTAAAAGACCACAGCCTGGCTACACTGATCTATTTAGTTATTTATTTATTTATTTATTTATTTATCGTTATTGACTTTATTTATGTTAATTCGGGTTGGGTCTGTTAATGCGTAAAAAAGGACAAAATTCGCAAATAACCAGCCCACGATACAAAAAATTAAGGAAAAAGAAGGGGAGAAATAAAGAGACTAGCTTATTCAATAAATAGCAGGTTAGGTCACAATTTTTCAGTAATAGAGTTCGCACCAGTTCAATTCGTTGGTGCGCCGTAATCTCGTTCCGTCTAGATACTCTGTTTGCAAAAGATCTGTTCATAAGTTTATCTGATTTACGACTTTATTGTTTTAGGAACTTTTGGCCTTGATCTACTGCACTCTGTTCATATTTCACATGCTAATTGCATGTCCGCTAATAAATAAATAAATAATAATAAATAAATAATAATAAATTAATTAATAAATTTTGTTAGTCGTTGGCCATTTGCTGACCAACACCTTTCGTTGAGTTTTCTCATTCCAGCTTTGTTCTATGATTGAATGTACAATAATAACTACATAGCAAATGCTCACACACCCCTCAAAACCGAAAAATTACGACAGAAGAAGGAAGGAAAAAGAGACGTCCGAGTAACTGAGACCTGAAGCGCCGCCCATTCACGGCAAGGGTGGTTCCCTTAATTATATGAGAGCGTGCAGGTGCTTTCAAGACGTCTCCGTTTGAGTGGAAACTTTAACGAGCGTTCATTACGCAGGTGGTTTTGTGGTTCAATAGCTCAAAAGCTCCAAAAGCCAGAGCAGCGGACAATGAAAGTCTCTTCTGAACAAAATTGGACTTATTTTGCCATCATGCTGCCAACATTTTGAAGGGGTACGGTAGCGTTTCAAAGAGATCACACGTCACTGCGAAAGGTTTTCTGACAATGAGAAATTAAGATAGAGGATAAGAATCGCGTTTACAGTAGACAATTGGTTGCTTCTTAGCTATCCAGGAAGTTCAGCGGAACGATTGCGTGAGCGCCAGCACCGAGCGACATTTTTAGCAGCTGACGTTGCTTGCTCATGGAGAACCATCGGAAAGTTGACGGTTGCATGAAGGACTTAAAGGCATCGGTCATAAACTGATCTCCAGCGTGATAATCTCCGTTAGTGAGCTAGCAGAGTGCCTAAGTCAAAAAATCGTAGCATCGTTGTAAATCAAAAGTGTGCGAAAAGAATTCTAAGGCCCTTAGATCTCCGCTGCGACCGCTACCATTTTTACCTATTCGTAGCATACCTCATGCAAAGTGCTCTCTCGCGTGTTTCATCTCCTTGTGGCACTCTGCCTCTCCGTTGTACAACGGTTGACCTCAGAGGGAAAGGAGGAGAAGTACAATGACGTCGGATGGGGTGCGAAGTTGATGGAGCCTCTGCCCATTTGCAATTCACATTCCTTATTTCCATATACTGTCAAATTCATGAGAATATCTCGCCTTGTCGCACAGAAAGAGCTCTTCAAAAAAGGCTAGCATGACTGGACACCTCTTCAATCGATCGAACACGGCCACGGAACGTCATGCGACGATGAGCATGAGGATCATTTTCGAGTGGACTTGATTTTTCCCAACATAATCGCTATTCGCTCGACTAAGCTGGTGTGCTCATGAAGTCGGGATAGTGAAAAGCGGCGCTGCATGCCACAAACGGGTCCAGGATCATATCGTGATAATCCAGGTCCAGGTCAACTAGGCCGTCTATCCCTACGGGGTGAGGAGGCAGGGTGTGCGAAGAAGAGCAGTCGTTCTGAACAAAAGGCAAAGAACCCGTGAATTCAAAAGAAGGAGATATAAGAGAATGTTGGGATGCAGGGTCATGCGTGCAAAAAAAAATGGTGGATTGCGGAAGGGGTGGGGGCCGTATCAGATTCATTGGGAAGGGTCAATAATGATCAGAGCAGCGATTGCTTGTTCGAAATTGGGTGGGAGCCGCGAGTCGCTGCGGATACCTGGTAGAATCTACCGAGGGGAGTGCACGGCACGCCCCTCGGTAGATTCTACCAGGTATGCGCTTTAGTTTCGGCTCGCTGCATTGTAGAGTGAATTTGAGAGACACCAAAAAATTTCCTTAAAGGACCGTTTAAAATGAGAAGAAGGTATCCACTGCACAACGAGAAAGCAATTATTAGCGTCAACCATACGAAAATGGCCATACAAGGTATACCCATTCCTCACCTTCACACTTACTAAAAAGTAAAAATTGTGAGGATTCCAAAGTTGTTGTTGTATTAGTACAAAGTTGTTTATGGTAGGATTAATGGTTGTTGAAAGAGTGAGAGTGCAACGAAGGGGAACCTCCTGGGTGAGCGATTTCTTGGACAAAATCCTCAACAGAGCCGTTGATGACATACTGAATGTGTTAAGAGTGTAAGCTTAGTTGTCGTTTGATAATGCATATCGTCTGTGTGCCGGTGACCATATGAAGTTTGCCTTTCGGATGACGAGTTCGGAAGGAAGCCATGATCTTCTAGAAGAGGAAGACTCGCCACACCCCTCCCACCTCCCTCTCCAATGTTTTTTTTCTCGTTGATTGCCCAGTATTTCCTCATCATTTAGCACTCGGCAGGAAGAACTCGTCGAGAAACTTCCTAATCTTTTTTCTTCCAGTCCAGAGCCGGTCCATCCTGTGGTTACTCGAATGCGTGTTGATTGCAAACGTGGATTCTTGGTACGAAGCGGCTCAAAGGCCAAAAATGCGTTGCAGGCAGAGTCAACCCTGCGTTGCGCAGTTCGCAACGGCACGTTGAGAGATCCTCAACGCACGCTGTATGGGCGGAGACACAGACGGCTCGAGCATGCGAGTGTGAATGTTCGCGCGAGAGAACGTGTCTAATCGGGCGAAACTGCGCAACGTGGCCGTTGAAACTGCGCAACGCAGGGTTGACTCTGGCTTGCAGGAAGCAACTACATCTCTTCACAGGCTATACGCAGAGGAGAGCTATTATTAGGGGAGGGATGACAGTTATATCTCAGTTTTCCTGGACGCCTAACCCAAATAGATGCCCTATATGAGCGATCAGCGAAGCCACACCTCCATGGTGATCGTAGTAAAATTTGAATGGGAATTGGCGCATTAGGTTCACATTATCCAATGAAGAAAACCATAACAGGTTGGGTATCCGCGACACATTAGCGAAATCGATCGACTAGGATCAAGCCAGGCATGAAAATAATGCTCGCCAGACCGAAAACTGAAAAGAGAATCAGAACCATCATATGAGGAATCAGTTAAAAATGTTATGAGAGGTTGCAAAAATACTCCTCTTTGAAATTTCGCATGTGATTTCTGAGCTTGTGCAGGAACAATGGTTATTGTGGTGCACTGTCGGTGTTTCCATTTCCATTTGTTCAAGTCATCACCAGTGAAGTACGCGTCTTTCCGACCTCTGCGGGTTTTGATCTACCTGAGGTCAATTCGAGGTTGAGGTCGAGAGGGTGGAGGTGGTGGTGTTCAGTAAGCACAAGCTAAGTCCTTCAAGGGTGGTCGCCCTCGCGTCACGGCGGCGTTGATCAAGGTAGGCCTAGTAGCATATCTTATCGATCGATACCGTTAGGTGGTTTACTAAGATATGGAAATCGTCTTCAGTATTGTGGAGGCGTTTGAGAGGGCAAGTCACATTTGTTTTTGACTTTTTCAGGCTCTGACGAAGGCGAAGAAGCCGAAACGTTAGCCTAATAAAGTTACCTAATCTTGGACGGCTACAGTCAAGTACTCATCTGATCAACTATGCCAAGATTAAAAGAAAGTCGATCCTGGACGATATTTCATTCATGTCGTGCAAGTACGGCAAGCTGCTGCTGCTATAGTCTGAGCACACCAATGTGGTCAGATTTCTTGGAGTTTGATCTTGCGGATCGGGTTACCTCAGCCTTGCCATTGAACATGGAAACTACATATTTCAACGACTGACGCCCACGCACCAATATTCACGGTTAGTGAGGCTTGAAAATAATAAAAAAATGAGAGGAATAATGGGCCGTGTCATTGGGAGATATTTAACAAATAGCCGTAAAAAGATAAGTAATGAAAAATTTCGATGAATAGTTGGTACGAACACAGCTTATGCTACCTCTATAACACGCAGAAATAAAATACTCGTTAGATCAAGTTAGAGCACTCCTCCCAATCGGTAATTCTTGCCTTTCAGCTAGCGCTACGCTGATTTTAGCACTTTGTGATCCCCATACTCAGGGCCTTGCGCGCTGGAGCCTCTTGTCGAGGCACATACACTATTGTCTATTGTTAGCGACCAACCATAAGGGAAGGCTCTAACTTAACGCCTTTTCGACATCTCCCTCTGCTTATTTTCTTCACTGTCCCGTCACAGCACCTACTACATTCTCACATCAGGCCCCGAACAGCCCCATCTTGCTCTCCTAGAAGGTGTTTTAACATCGTGTGAAGCCCCACATCACATCCATGCAGGGGGCTCGATATTCATAACGGCTGACAAAAAATTGAATGATACACACCATGGAGAAATAGAAGACGAAAGAATCGCTGTTCAGGGCAGAATCTGGTTAGATAGCGCGCAAACGCACTGAATAAATTATGAAAGCGCATTCTTCGGCAGAGATTTCTGAACGAAGACCGCAAAAGCCAACCAACAACAGGCGCATTATTCAGGCGTTAACTGGCACGAAAACACGGGCCTGACCATTTTTTTCGCTTGGAAAATTAGTGAGAAATCGTGGCCAACTTCGACTGGCAAAAAAATTACCAATATTCTACCATAGAGTAGCATGGTGGGTAAGGTTTACAAGGAATTACACCGGATTTTATTAGGTTGTCTCAAAA
>MU890123.1:0-24908 GCA_036418205.1 Ostertagia ostertagi
GCGTTATTCGCGTGAATTTTCGATTTCAAACGGCGAGTACTGTACACACACATACAGATACACAAACCGACACACAAAGTTAGCGCTTTATAAAATAGAAGGATTAGGATGTTTGTGGTTCTGCGATAGGTTCTACGACTGAACCAAAGCGAAGGAAAGGAACAATTCTGAGAAACGATAATAGAAAAATGTTCGATGCACTTCTTTGTGTTACCTTGACACTTCGACTATTCATGCGGCAAAACCATTGTTCACTGCGATGAACAATTTTCCGGAAAGAATGCGATGACACAAAGATATTACAGGGACTGTAAGGAAAAGGCACTCTTGAGTTGGAACGTCAACATCGTCAATTCCCTTTTCTTTACCTAGCGTCTTCTTCATTGGCCGCCACCATCAATGCATTTGGCCTTGGAGCAATCGTATAGTCCGCAAGGACTTCAATGAAAGTATTCACAAAACGATGGCCTCAACTCAGTTTGAATCGAGCTCAACAGCAGCAGAATTCAATGGTTAAGAAGAAATTGCGCTTTGTAAATATTCATTCTGGAGCAGGCAGATGCACAGCGGTATCAGCACGCAAAAACGAGAAACGTAAAGGAAGGAGTGGATAGTCCGCACTATTTTCAAACCAGGATAGACACGGTTTCGAATTTCGAATCCCACCATGAGTCGAAAACGCTGGGAAATTCCTTCTGGAAACAATGTACTATAAATCGAAAATTCCTACAAATATGATAAAACATGAATAACTTCCAACACTGAGCACTTCACTGAATTCTGACAAGACTTGTTCGTATAATAATAACCAGTTTTGCTCCGCCCGCTATCGCGCGCATCACACGGCAGGCTTTAGCGAAACTGGAGACCCATGGAATATCAGCATGAGGTACTCCATTAACCACCTCACTATTGAATGTGTTAGACCTTTCCCAGTTTCGCTGAAGTCCATCGAGAATACGCGTGATAACGTCTGGAGCTGAACTGGCATATTTATCTCACAACTGTAAACATCCAGCATTCTTCTTGAATTCAGATAATTTAGCGGTGAATAGGATTGCTGTCAGTCTCAAAATGAAAATGAAATATGCCTATTTACATAAGTGAGGAGCTAAGGCTTATCATTTATTTACATTCACCATTATTTAGAACCCCGAAAGGATTAGCGGTTTAATGAGTTTGGGCTTTCTTGATAGAAATGAAACTTATCATTTGCTGAAGACTTGATTGAGTTTATGCAATCGACTGCTATTAAGTAAGCTGGTCATACAATGATACAATGTGCACGTACCACTACAAATAGAATTTGTAAGTAGGGGCGCTCTAGTATCAGCGCAAGCTGCGTTCTGACGCGCCTTATCAGCCTTTATCAGTTGTAACCACTTTCTATCACCCACCAACAATGTCCCCGTCCCACCCCATAACACTTGTAAGTATGGTTGCTCTGGTGTCAACGCGAGCCAGGTAACGGAATCGACGACTTTTGCGTTCTGACGCGCCTTATCAGCCCTTATCAGTTGTTATCACTTTCAATCACCCACCAACAATGTCCCCGTCCCACCCCACATAACACTTGTAAGTATGGTTGCTCTGGTGTCAACGCGAGCCAGGTAACGGAATCGACGACTTTTGCGTTCTGACGCATCTTATCAGCCCTTATCAGTTGCTATCGCTTTCCATTCATGTACCACCACCACCCCACATAACACTTGTAAGTATAGACGCTCTAGTACCAATATGAACGACAAAACGAAATTGGCGATGCTCGCTTTCTAGCCCCTCTTATCAGCTATTATCAGTCGTTATCAGTTCCTATCACATACCACTTGTGTCCCCATCCCACCCCCTATAACATATGTAAGAACCATGGCGCTATCATTGCTGTGACCCGAGCTACGAATTTCGTGACAAACAGACGCACACACACACACAGACGATACTTTAAACGACTTATATATCACCAGTTTTGCTCCGCCCGCTATCGCGCGCATCACACGGCAGGCTTTAGCGAAACTGGAGGACCCATGGAATATCAGCATGAGGTACTCCATTAACCACCTCACTATTGAATGTGTTAGACCTTTCCCAGTTCGCTGAAGTCCATCGAGAATACGCGTGATAACGTCTGGAGCTGAACTGGCATATTTATCTCACAACTGTAAACATCCAGCATTCTTCTTGAATTCAGATAATTTAGCGGTGAATAGGATTGCTGTCAGTCTCAAAATGAAAGGAAACATTACACCAGTTTAGCGCCGCACGCTACCGCGCGCATTAAACGGAAGGTCGGGATGAGACAGGACAGCCGACGAAAGCGCTAGATTCACCGCTAACATAAGCTCTTTATCTTAGCAGAAGCTCACCGTTTGATACGCGCAGTGGAGTGCGGAGCTAAAGTGGTGTCTGTAAACAACCACCATGCATCGAATGCCAGTGTAATTTAGCGGTCGGATTGTGTGTGATGTTAAAATATAAACATCCAGCACTCGTTATCGTATTTTTGAACTTACACCATACATTTTTAGGAACTCTGGGGCATAGCGGTTTAGTGGTATTTCGGGCTGATGATAACAACGCAAATGGAAGAATATTGAAATGAAATGCTTTATCTAAAGTCTGGTTTTGAGTGACCTCTATATTCTTGCGCATATCGTTATTATAGGCCCTTATCAGCCGTTATCCCTTTCCTTTTTTCCACCATATATGCTTCCCGTAATACCCCCCCCCACAAACACTTCTTCGAACCAACGCCTCACTGATGCTGGGACGCCCTCTATGGATATCGTGAAATTGGCGTTCTGGCTGCCTCTTATCGGCCCTTATCAATATTCGTTATCAGTCTGGCACCACCCACCAACAATGTCCCCGTCCCACCCCACATGACACTTGCGAGTATGGTTGCTCTGGTGTCAACGCGAGCCAGGTAACGGAATCGACGACTTTTGCGTTCTGGCGCATCTTATCAGCCCTTATCAGTTGCTATCGCTTCCAATCATGTACCACCAATGTCCCGGGACCGCCCCACATAAGACTTGTAAGTATAGACGCTCTTTTACCAATATGAACGGCAAAACGAAATTGGCGATGCTCGCTTTCTAGCCCCTCTTATCAGCTATTATCAGTCGTTATCAGTTCCTATCACGTACCACTTGTGTCCCCATCCCACCCCCTATAACATATGTAAGAACCACTGCGCTATCGTTACTGTGACTCGAGCTATGAATTTCCGTTCAAACACACACACACACCAACAGACACACGCTAGCCGCTTATATATAGTATGCCTATTTACATAAGTGAGGAGCTAAGGCTTATCATTTATTTACATTCACCATTATTTAGAACCCCGAAAGGATTAGCGGTTTAATGAGTTTGGGCTTTCTTGATAGGCAAAAATGAAACTTATCATTTGCTGAAGACTTGATTGAGTTTATGCAATAGACTGCTATTAAGTAGCTGGTCATACAATGATACAGTGTGGCGTACCACTGCAAATAGAATTTAAGGTAGTATCAGCGCAAGCTTGCGTTCTGACGCGCCTTATCAGCCTTTATCAATTGTTATCACTTCCAATCACCCAGCAACAATGTTCCCGTCCCACCCTTATAACACTTGTAAGTATGGTTGCTCTGGTGTCAATGCGAGCCAGGTAACGGAATCGACGACTTTTGCGTTCTGACGCGTCCCTATTAGCCTTTATCAGTTGTTATCACTTCCAATCACGGCCACCAACAATGTCCCCGTCCCACCCCACATAACACTTGTAAGTATGGTTGCTCTGGTGTCAACGCGAGCCAGGTAACGGAATCGACGACTTTTGCGTTCTAGCGCATCTTATCAGCCCTTATCAGTTGCTATCGCTTCCAATCATGTACCACCAATGTCCCGGGACCACCCCACATAACACTTGTAAGTATAGACGCTCTAGTACCAATATGAACGACAAAACGAAATTGGCGATGCTCGCTTTCTAGCCCCTCTTATCAGCTATTATCAGTCGTTATCAGTTCCTATCACATACCACTTGTGTCCCCATCCCACCCCCTATAACATATGTAAGAACCATGGCGCTATCATTGCTGTGACCCGAGCTACGAATTTCGTGACAAACACACACACACACACACATACTTAGCGAATTATATATAGTAGGATAATAGTGTTTTTATAACACATAAATATTTTTTACCCAGTGACCCGCGAAACTTCACATAGCTTATTGTACGAAAGATGCAGAAAGACTGTGTCGAGCGAAGAATGGCGTGAGAGGTTGAGCCAAGAGTCACTTTCGGTTCCATTTCTGCCGTTTCATGGGAAAAGTTTGTGCGGACTGTTTACGTCTCAAAGCAACAGTCCAGGCAGGGTTTCAACCATTTGGTTTTCAAGTGGTGGAAACATGCCTCAGCCTGATTGGAGTTCATGGGAAATGTCACAAACTTCAAAACTTACCTCTGAAAGGCGTTGGAAGCAGTCGAAATCCTTCAAGAGGGGCGGATCCACCGATCCGTGGTGGGGCCGCCTCCAAGCAGCTGTGCAGAGCGCTTGCTCGACTAGCGGTCGTTGCGGGACCGCCGCGCTGTATGAGGTCGATTCCATAAGAACGCAATTGAAGCGCTTCAATTTCGATTGCTGGCAAATAGTTATGTATTTGCAAGCATGCATGGCTATTTGCCAGCAGTTGCAATTGGAGCGCATGTACTACGGGCAGGTTCGGACAACTCGTCCAACACACGTCTCCCTAAACGGCAGGGGGAGTCCCTGTCTAAGCCCCTGCCCGACGTTTTTTTCTACTTTTTCTTTCTCCATTGACCAACTTCTCACCTGCAACGTCATTATAGGTGGTCCTTACCCGCGAATTCGTTCCTGGATTGTTGCTTTAAGGTGGCAGTTTGGACATACACCTAGCTCTAGCCTGCCGTTTCCAGAGGGCCGTTGGTATATCCGTATCCCATCTCTCAGCATGCTCCTTTCACCCCCTATGTGGCGTATGAGCATCTTAGTCGACAGACTAAGGTCTGTGTCATGGGTGACAGCTGGGTGTACTTAGTTATCTTTCAGTACTACTGGTTTCTTCCGAAGGATTATATGACGGCGATGATAGTATTAGGTCGGTCCATAATTTTTGAGAACCTTTGGTGTTTTTCGATTTAATTACTTATCTTATTTCTCTGATGTATTTATTCAGCATAGTATACATCACCATTATTACCAACATATACCAATGCGAGGGTGGGTATTCAGTGTCTCTCTCTTGTAGAATTTCATAGAGTTCTGATCGAAGAAATATTGGATGTCGATTTTGACTTTATGGTGATTCAAGTGAGATTTCTTCTCCAGAAGGTGATTGAGAGAGGAGAGCGGATAGTCGTTCGTTGACGCAGGATTAGTGCTACAAGGCGGAGCTAAAAGAACTGACCGCCCGAGAGTCTCCAATTTTTTAGGAATTTTCTTAGCAAGGCGGACTCGAGCGACCTCAGAAAAAAATAGATTTTGGACTTTTGCTGACAGAACTTTTGACACCACGCCCAGTCCACATCCCCCATGCGTAGGATGGATGGTCGTTTGAAGGAACTATGGGAAACGAATAGAAACATGATGATGTGTTTTAGGGTTTAGAGATGAATCGGGCTATGGGCATGAGAAAGAAAACTCCATATTTTGTAGACATTATCGACTTTATCGTGTTGTACTTTGACCTGTCACACCAAAAGCGCTTGACAAATAGCGCTAACTTTGCTCGGATTCCTTTAAAATGGCATCGGATAAAGCATCGAGATTGCCAGTCACGGGTGGTTGGAGTGTGGATCATCTTCAAATAAAAGGAGGGAACCCTGAATAGAGGTAACCACCGTGCACCGTGGAATGAGAGAGTGCCCTCAACTATCTTCTGGTTAATCCTCCATATAGCTTGGCGCGTGGAAGATCCTAATCTGAAGTCATGAAGAAAGAGGCTCAGAAGTAGGTTTCAAAGAAATTGGAATTCTAGCTAAAGAAAGTAACAAGCAAACGAGGTGGCTAGCCTGTCGGATAGGCGAGCTTGTGTGCTAGGTTGCAGGACATCTTCAAAAGCTTCAATGGTTATCGAAGGATCTTTATACCGATACATGTTCAGTGTCTGAAAAACTATGGACCGACCTAATCCATATTTCCGCTGCCATCAGCATCAAAATGATAGCGAGATATGTTCATTTCTGGAGCCTCTAGCTCGTTTCAAAAGCGTGACTCATCATCTCGAAGCTCGACACAACGGCATTTGCACGCTTCACAATCATGTTCTACCCAAGTTACCGGCGGAAGGCTCTGTTGCAGACGCGTTGTTTCGAGAACTTTTTGAACACGACACCTTTGCTTTTGCTCGTCGCTACACCTACCTGCGGACACAATGCAGTGGTGAGACTCTACGCGATCATACCGATCTACTTCGACGGCATGAAATGGCCGAGTTCAACACTACTATTACAGTCAATCAAAATGAAATGTCTTGTCTCGATATGTGGTTTGGCTGCATCCGATTACGCGACTTTCACACACACGCGCTACGCAAAGTGGACAAGAATCTTCACATTGCTCTCTAGGAGCTCAGCACAGGTATTCAGCAAATTTTGGACATACGGCAAGATGCAAAGCTTCTATGCAGTCCATTATCTCCTCCACCACTTCCCGATGTCAATGCTGTGAGCGCAACAAGGAATAGAGCAAAAGAACCGCCGTCACCTTGTTTCCGCTGTGGAGGATCACACTGGGCGAAAGACTGCGACTACCTAGAGAAAGCGTGCCATTCCTGCAAACGCATTGGCCACAAAAAGGGATTTTGCCGAAACTTCAACAAGAGGCGGAAAGATGTATACCGAAAAGAAGCCCAGACGTACCAACCAACTAGTTGTGCTTGCCTTCAGAGTTGCCAGTGCAGCTCCTGTCAAACGTATCTACCAGACTGTGAAGATCAATGGCACTACTACTGAACACGTTTCGACACTGGAGCCGATGTCACGCCGCTGAGCCAAAGGACTGGATCACACTTGGTCGTCCCGGGTTGCCACTTCCATTAACCACACTGAAATCAGAGAGCAGCAGATACTTTCAGTGCAATTTTTCCATTGAGGGGAAAAGAAGGAAGACGAAATTGCCATGTGGCCGACACTGCTTCACTGCTTGGACTCTACTGGATAACGCAAGTTGAACCACTATTTCATCATCTCATTAGAAACGTCACATGTAATGATGTACCTCTGATGTCCCTGTACTTCTGCGATCGTCACCCACTGCACAACCTAGAAACAACTCATTACAGTTTTCGCACAAAGTCCAGGGCCTCCATCAAACTCAAGCCGGATGCCTGTTGCCATGCCTCTTTTTCGGAAACCCGCCCAGTTCCTTACACGGCCCTACCTCGCATTTCTCAAGAGATTGGTCGCCTCATTGCTGCCAATGTCCTGTCTCCCGTTGACCACTTCGATTAGCCAGCTCCTATTATGGTAGTCGTTCAGAAAAAAATGGTTCGATACGTCTTGCGCCGATTTCTCAACTGGCTTGAACGACGCCCTAGACCAGCACCAGCACCCTCTTCCCACACCCGACGACATTTTCACTAAGCTGAATGGAGGACCAGTAAATTTCACAGCTTGATCTGTTCGAAGCCTACAACTGGATGGATGGAAAGTTCCGATCACTACTGAAAATCAATCCACATCAAGGCTTAGCCACCTACCTTTTGAAGTGAAATGAGCGCTCGATTTTTCAGCAGCAATTGGTGAATGCTGGACTAGATGTTACCGCAGCTTATTTCGTCGACGTCATCGTTACTGGCAAGACCTATAAATGAACACGAAACACGCCTGGAGGCCGTATTTCCGGAAAATCCAGAGCTACAGATTTCGTTCGTTTGGAGAAGTGTTCTTTTCTACAAACTGAATTTCGCTATCAGGGCTTCATCATCAATTCTAAAGGATGTCTACCTGATCCTGCAAAGATAGAAGCTATATATAACACACCGCCTCCGGGCATATTATGCGGGAAGGGCGTTAGCCAACTCCGTGCCTTCCTTGGTCTCGCCACATTCCGGTAATTTCGGGAACAACAAATTGCGTGCTCCACTGGTGGTCTTGCCAAGAAGTATGCAACTTCTCTGTGAACCCTGGAATACCAATCTTCGTTCAACCATATGAAAGCGATCTCAAATCGGGCCATCTTCCAACTCATTAAGACCCTTGCCTGCCAATCATCGTAGCTATAGACGTATCAAACTATTGAATCGGATTGTAGTCGCATCAGCTCTTGAAGGAAGTGGTCACGATAATTTCCATGGGAACGATAAGGAAAGCTATGTATTGGAGTGGATAGAGGTCCTGCCCAATGTTACAACACGTGAAGTTTCAGTGGCAGTGGCGCCTTATCAACGGAGTGATAAGGCGCCGAAATCCACTTCCGTTCAGCAAAAACCAAGACTTATCGATGTGGAAAGGGGTGCGATAAGAGCGTGCTAGATATGATACCGTTATCGTCCCGTTTTTGATTTCTGCTTCTGGTACTATTAGGTATTCTGGGAAGTTGAAGCCGTAGAAGCTGTTCATCGACTCTGAATTTCGAATGCACGTGTCTTTGCTTAAACGAAACATTCTAGATTAGAAAGAAGGATCGCCAGAACCGAAACTTTTTACAAGACGATACATACTGTTTCTCGGTTCGTTAGTTCAGAATGCTGAAGCTGTGAAGGCGGCGAAAACGTCTCAGCACCGTGTCGAATTTTGAAAATTACATTCAGTTGAAAAAAGGTCTACTAAATAAGATGTCGCCGCGTCATTCTGTAGCCTAGCTGGTTCAACTTGTGCAGGGTTGGCTGTACGATACGAGTCCAAGAAACCAGGCATTTCAAATATGTCAGTCTTTTTATGATAAAAAAGATGCTGTCGTTATGTGTTGAGGTTTCTGGTGTACATATTTTGACTGATTGTTGAGTGCCTTCCCGCTGTAACAGTTTCACGCTGTACCGGAGAGCTAGCCAACGCTTATTTTTTGAGTTACCATAACCTAACAATCAAAGCAATTGCAGTTTTGAGAATTTGTAAAGCTTGGTCGTGGTCGATCTTCAGCAGAGCTTCGCATGCGCATGAACCACTCCAGACCGCATAACACACTGCTGCGGAAAAGCCACATTACAAAAGACACCAGTTCTATGGTAGTGTTCCCAATAATCCTGCGAATTGAAGATGCACTCGGTTAAGATTAACTATAAATGTGCGCTTACGCAGTTATAAAAAGATCTTGTAACGAGTGCGAGAGCCTTGATTATGGTGGGGATGGTGGTTAGACATTGAACGTTACCAAAAATCAGCCAAATTTACGGCCCTTTCTTGAGCTAGAAAGAAAATCATACAACGCTCGTTGAGTATGTCGTAATTTAGGATTTGGAAAAATTACAAGAAAATGTTTCAGATCAAAGTTAGATACAGTGAGAAAGCTCTTCGAAAGGGTACTCAGAACTGCGGCATCTTGTTTGCAATTGTAACACAATAGCATTCACAAGTGAAGTGTCTAAAACGACAGAGCTTTTCGAAAGATCGAAAAGGATTTTACGCAGACATCCCGTGCTTGTATTGGATATCCATAGTGTGAAAAAGTAGAGTCTATGACTTTCGTGATCCGCTGGTGACCCTGAAGCACATCTGACCTCAGCGGTAAGTGCCGTTTGGGGTTGCATATCAATCCCTAATAATTTCGTTGAGATTTCAAGTCGTCTTCTGTGCACCTACTGGGCGGTCGCGTCTGAACTGCTGCTGCATATTTTCCACTTTGACTCAATTTCATTGCTTACAACGGCTACACGGCTTGCTATTCTTATAGAAGGTATATCCGTACTTCACCAGCGACTGACTTCAGGGAAGTTTGAGGCGTTTTCGTTTTTCTTTCTCTAGAGCTGAGTTGGTCCCTTGGTTCTATTTGCTCGTTCCTTCTATAGATTAGTGATCAAATGGCACGCACTGCGACACAACAGAGATCGCGTGGTCTGCAGGACAGGGCTTCTAAGGGAACACAAAGTACTAGTACTTTAGATGCTCTCCGTCTGATTTAGACATTGCAGGTTTATCTTTGAATGAGCTTGTTTCTGCCATGATCGAAAGGAACGACCAGATCAAAGACCCGATCATGGGCAAGTACCTCAACGCGCTCGTTACTAAACTACCTCAAGCAGTCACAGATGCCGTGGAGGAAGAGAAGCGGGGTCGGAGCTTGGTCATGTCTGGTATTCCGGAGTCGGCTGCTGGGCTTCCACCTTCCATCAAGCAGAAAGAGGTTGAGTCAAAGGTAACGGAAGTACTAGACTTCCTGGGCGTGGAGTGTAAGCCTGTTGAGGTCTATCGCATGGGTCGACCCGGAGGGATGCATCCTCGCCTAGTGAAGGTGGTGCTTCCGTCCAAAGGCCATTGGATCACAGCTTTATCCAACAGTTATCGCTTGCGTGGATCAAGCTTGACCAATGTCTTTGTGCGCAGAAGTTTAACACGTGAAGAGCGCAATCGTGAACTCCAGCTTCGGCAAGAGTGTAAGGCGCGCAATGACCAGCTTAATAATCGCGTTTGGGTAGTATATCGTGGTGAGCTGAGGCGCGCCGACGAGCTACCCAAACCGCAGGGGTCGGGAAACGCATAATGCGGCACGGAACACCGACCGGACTGAGATGTTTCCTCTTCAACTCACGAAGTCTGGGCAACAAACTCCACCATCTCCACTTTTTCCTCGATATGTATAATCCCGATCTGGTTTTCATCACTGAGACATGGCTGTCTTCAAAAATTTCTGACACTGAAATCATTTCCAGCCGTCCATACAGCCTTTTCCGTCTGGACCGGAAAAATCGTAGAGGAGGTGGTGTTTGTTGTTTAGCTAGGAACGTCATTCACCTTTCTGCTATTGCGTCGCCTTCTTGCCGGAGCTCGGAGATTCTTAGCCTCGATGGGTATGACATGTTTTCTTCCCTAAGTTTCAGAGTAATTTTGGTGTATCGGCCACCAAATTCAGATTCGGATGACGATGAGTGCATCATTGATTCGTTGTTGGAACTCTGCATTTCGATCGAAAATCTCATTGTTTTGGGGGATTTTAACCTGGAGATAGACTGGTCATCTGGAAAAGCTAAAAGTCCGGCATCCTCTAGATTCCTTCAACTCTTTGAGTCTTTCGATTTGACGCAACATGTAGCGAATCCAACGCGGGGTGACTCAACCCTAGATTTGGTGCTAAGTAACACTGCAGTTATCAAGGATTTGTGTGTATGCCCGCCTTTTGCTGCGTCCGACCATAACGTTGTTTCTTTCAAGATCTCTGTTTCGTTGCATGAGCCCAAACTGCTTCCCCTTCCGAATTTCATGAAAGCCGACTACACTGCCCTTTCACAGTACTTATCTTCCATTGACTGGTGGAGTGCTTTTGAAGGATATCATTCGGTAGATGATCTGTATCGGAGATTTTGTCGCATTTTGTACTCTGGCTTTGCTGAACATGTGCCTTTTGAGTCTAAGCGAGTGCCAAGGTTACGATACCCGAAACACGTATGTAATCTGATGGCTCAAAAAGCTCGGGTGTTCAGTAAACTACAGGATTGCCCTCTGTTAATCCATTCTTATAAACATATCTGCAGTGAGCTCGACTATCACCTACGAAGATTTCTTGCCTCCCATGAAAAACGCAGCTCTACCAGAGCAAATAAGAAAGCTCTTTTTGCACTAATCAGAGGTAAAATGAGACCACAGCTGAACATACCAGTTTTGAAAAATGATACTGGTGATATGTTCATAACTGATATTCACAAAGCTGAAGCGCTTGCAAGTTTCTTCGCGTCCGTTTATACAATGCCTATAGCTACCCCAGAGGAGGTCGTTGAAAACAGTCGCATGCCAAACCTTTTCCCTGATATCACTGTTACCCCTGAAGAAGTGTATAGGTCCCTGAAGTCTCTCAAAACCTCTTGTTCCTCTCCATATGATGGTATTCCTCAGATTGTGTTGAAAAAATGCGCTCGTTCTCTGTATAAACCCATCTGTATGATATTGAATGCATCACTGATGTTTTCTGAGGTCCCCTGCATCTGGAAAGAGTCTATAATAACGGCAATACCGAAAGTTCCAAAACCGGATAAGGTGTCATCCTTTCGTCCCATCAGTATAACCTCACCTACTGCTAAAGTCTTGGAGAAACTCATACGCGACAAACTTGCAATGCACTTCAGCAGGAACATGTTAATCCCACAGGTACAACACGGATTCATGGCGGGAGCTTCTACAAGTACTTTGATGGCTGACTGCGTTTTTGACTGGAGTCTAGCCATAAACAAAGGTCAAGGTGTCGATGTAATCTACTTTGATTTGTCTAAAGCTTTTGATAGAGTGAACATTGATAAACTTTTGCTCAAACTATGTCAGCTAGGTGTAGGTGGTACTATCCACAACTGGATACGCTCCTACCTAACCGACAGGCACATGTGCGTGAAAGTTGGAAATGCCTTTTCGAAACGCTACTTATGCACTAGCGGTGTTCCGCAAGGTGGTGTACTCTCTCCAATCTTGTTTTTAGCGTACACCTATGATTTGCCGAACTATCTGATTACACATCCTTCGGTTAAAGTTCGTATTTACGCAGATGATATAAAGGTATATGGTGTTTATGATGACGATACCAAAGAAAGTATTCACCACGCCCTATCTCAATCCATTATCAACATGATGGATTGGGCTACGGCTTGGGAAATACCTCTCAACCTTGAAAAAACAGTGGTGCTCCACATTGGGAATGCTCATAGGTCTCCCTACGCTTTTAATGGAGTAGCACTGCGCGTTTCTGATGATGTCCGTGACCTTGGGTTCTTGGTCAATACAGAACTAGATTTCGAGCCCCACCTTAGGGAAATCGTACAAAAAGCCTTCAAAGCCCTTTTCACCATTTTCAGGAATATTCGTTATAATGACGTGTCACTTTTCCTGAAACTTTATAAGACCTATGTAATACCGATATTGGAATATGGATCACAAATTTGGAGTCCGTACACCAGAAAACTCCAGGCAAGAATAGAGAAGGTCCAACAAACCTTCACAAAAATACTGATGTATCGGTGCTACCCAAACCCTGAGTATCCGTCTTGTATGCCAGAATATAGAGAACGTCTAAAACGCTTCAAACTCAAGAGCTTGCTATATAGACGTGTTTTTAACGACATTGTCTTCTGCTTCAAATTGCTCAAAGGCGATTTGAAGCTGAAGCCAAAGCACTTACTGGGTGTTTCGTCCTTCCCGTGGGCGCACTAGTGTCTTCTCTCTAATATGTCCTAAGCTAACCAGAAAACATCGTAGTAAAGTTTCCAACTCCTTGATTTTCCGGGGAGCGAAATGGCTTCAGATGATCCCAACGGAGATTCAAAGGGCTCAAAATGTCAACATTTTTAAGAGGAAGTTGAGGAAAGTTGATCTTTTAGCGCTTCTTGGCATTCAAGACTTCTGATATCCTTGAGGACTTTTTTTTTCAGTTATCGGACATTTACTCTGAACGTTTGTCTCTTGCGCTCTAACTGTCAGTTCGACCGATATTTTAGAAGGCTGTGATAGTAGATAGTTGATTTCTGTTTGTTTTTGTTTGTTTGTATTTTTTTTCTTTTTGAGTTGCTTTCACAAATGCTATTCCTATGGAACCCGCTGTCGTTTTTGATTGACCTTAACGGTTTGGGAGGGAAATCTACGTGGATGTCTGCGTTTATCTACAGATTTTCTCTCTTCTGACTAAGCTCTACTTAGTTGAGTTTTGATGTTTATCCTGGTTTGAATTAATCTTTTGAGGCGGGTCCGAAACTGAATTGTTAGGGGTAGGGAATACCTAACATCCGAAAATTCAGTTTCGGATTCCGTACGTATGCTCCGAGCTCGTCTAGGAGTGGCGTTATCCCTAGCGCCATCCGCCTATCTGGAGTCATTTTTGGTATCACGTGTTCTGCTCAACGTGGTAACACCAGGTCTTCTCAACAATTTCTTCGATTGGGCAGAAGTTTGGTATGTATTTCCTTTTTGTCTTCCGCGTGGTAACTCTCTTTCCCTTACGAGTTAAGGTCGGTCAAGCTTCACTCTTCATTGCGGTACACTATTGGCTATGTTATAGCGCACCTATGCGTGCATCAAAATAAATAAATAAATAAATTAGAAAAAGCCATAACCTGCGATATATGCAAATGGAATGCAATTATAAGCGGCAGGTTGCAGCCCATGTGTGATGCCATCGTCCCACGAGCATGAATTTCTGGAGACCATATAGGGCTACTGGTATGCATATGTTAACGTTCCTCTCGAAAAACAGCAACATAAAGTTTACCCTGTCCTGTACTTTTATTAAAGCGCAATTCCAGTTGCCAACATATGACAAACCACTACAGTCAATTATGAACATAGTCAAAGATTGTGTAAAAACGTGGTTGCATAGAAAACACAAGTTACTATAATCCAGAGCCAAGTACCCAATCAAAGGCACGCCTCCCACTAAGAACAACAGTTCTCGAATTTGTTAGCCTATTCTCGACAAGAAAAAAAAGCCCCTACCTCGACAAGAAAAAAAAACAATTCTGTACAAATAAATAGATATAACTATAACCAACATAAAATCCAGTTATGATATGTTAAAGAATGTAGTGAATTTCCCGTGAATTCGGTCACCAAACAGCACAACGTTCTGTTGGATTCATTGGAGTACCAACTGCACACTTGAACGCAGCAGCAAACTCTGGCTGATTGGCGAGCACCTGATTGACCCTGAATAAATGATGACTGCAGAAAAGGCTAATTGTAAGTGTCAAGATTTAACTCGGTTTCTCGATTCAACATTTCGAAGTGCTCGACTTTTCAGATGCCTGAAAGTATTTTTACGTAGCTTGAAAGAATATTGAATGTGAATGTGGAAGAAGGGGAGGTATTCATACAACTGTGAAACTGGAGTTTAGTGGGGGCCTTTTATTTGACCTATAGTGATACTAGAAAGCACGCTTTTTAGTTCTCCAACCGTAAAGGAAGGATTCCAAGAGAAGGACGAAGGTAGAAGAAAGGGAAACATACCCAGTGGAGAGACAGATCGTTCTCTTGAAGGCAAAGTTCGGGCTCAGACCCACTTAATGAGCCTTTACGGTGGCTAGAAGCGCTAGGTACGCAAGTGTAGAGGTCGCGTCACTTCCCTACTTCGAAAAGCGTTATTTAGACGCTAGGCGCTAAGAACTTTGACACGCTCCACCTGTTGCGACACGCTCCGCCCACCGCTCGATATCTTGTCTGCGTCGCTAACTTGATCTGCTATGCTCTCTCTACTCGGACTTCTCTAGCGCTCTCAAAGTCCTAGGAACTTATTGTAGACTGCATCGAAGGATATGCCTCGGCGCTCTAGTATAGCCTTCTCGGCGGCCCATTAAACATTGGCCCGGTACGCCTCCTCTCGCATCATCTCGTGATGAGTCTTTAGCTGTCCAGTAGAAAGAGGTCAGCGTTGAAGAGGGCAGCACCAACGAGTCGCAATGTGCAAACCAACGGGCGAGGAAGGTCTCATTTCTAGGGTTCTGATACAGTTTTTTTTTGATATTTCCTCTTTCGCGCATCACTGACCATCTTTAACTTTCAATGGGTTGCCTTTTCATCGTTAACTAGGCATTTTAAGCAACAACCCCTAATGGAATTCAAATTGGTGAGACAACAGCGACTGATAATGATAGCGTGGCAAGTACACTCTGTTTCATGCAGCCAGAAATCCACGTGGCACACGTGGCTAAATTCTCGATGAAAAGGTGACATCACGTGTGCTCAAAGATGTTCTTGAATCGATGCCACGTTAATGCCACGTCAATTTCTGCAATTGCACAATTTCTGGTCATTTGAAGGCGAGGGTATGTGTCTGGAAGATTTCAAACGCAACCGCAGCGATGAGGCTACCATTTTTATCTTCATATCGGCAATTTTATCTGCGACGTCGTAATCCACTCTGCGTGAGAGCGAGCGCGAGGTATCAGAATCAAAAGCTAAGATAAGTCGGTAAAATTTCACTGTGCAAGCCCTAGCCTCGTGCACTTCCGATACGCTACAACGGCACGTCTGTCAAATGTGGGCTACTGTACCCCATCTACTGGATAGATTCTCCGACATGACTTCGTTGGGTTGTTGTTTCAAAGATCCTACTACTAAGATAAGTGGTTGTGTTGTGTGTCTGTCTGTCTGTCGCACGGAAATTCATAACTTCACTCCCTTTGGACCCAGAGCGCTCAAACTTCTAGGATATATAGGGGGGAGTGAACACTGATGATGGGTGGCGGGAAGTGATAACTACTGATAGGAGCTGATAACGGCATCGAAACGTCGATATCATCGATGGCGCTACGCCGTTCATTTTGAGAGACACAGACACCCATTCCATATTTTTACATAATTTTGCATAATTCGTTGGAAAAATACATACCGATAGCGTTCTGGAGAGTGAGGATCGGTAAGAATGAGATTTATAAGCGCATCCTTCGTCATATGACCACACCAAGTCTAAAAAGAAAATCATCCCTAGAATGCGCAACAAGATATTTTATTGAGCAGTACCGTTGCGTAACCCATGAAAAACATTTGTTCGTTGTTGTATTGTTCCAATCCCTCAATACGCTTCTCCTCTCCGTGTTTCTCCAAGTACTTCTTGTACGCCTGAAAAATTGTCCATTAAGAAGGCGTGGAAAAGCTAGTGTAGGCCAGGTCTCTACACGATCTTATGTTCATTGACTTGACTTTTCACCCAAAAATGTGCCTGTATAGCAGAACCGGGAAAGGTAACTCTTGCATTATGAAGCGACTAATAACGAACTCTGTACGCTTGCTTCACTCCCCCGTTGTCGGCGATATTCTCTCCCTGAGTAAGTTTGCCATTTACTCTCAGACCAGCGCGTGGTACCTGCAAAATTTCATCTCATTTGCACACGGCTTCATCATGAAACCCAAGATCAACCTCAATTTTTTGGTATTGGTCGATGATACACTGAGCTCGCTCCACAAACTTCTTTTTAACATCTGCATCCCACCAATCGCGTAGGTTTCCGACCGCATCAAATTGCTGACCTGAAATTCGGAAATAGAAGTTAACTTTTGGATTCCTTACTCCATACTTACGTATTTCATAATTTGACTTACATAAGGACATAGGGGACGAAATGATGCAATTCAGATTTACGAGCATACGACTGATGGGACGACAAGACACATTTTGTGAACTTTGAGAAAGACTGACTTGACTATGGCAAGCTATACGATAGGGATGTGTCTTCAGTGAAGATGGCGCCTTATACATATATAACTAATAATTAGTTCGATAGTAGCGCTGAAACGCGGGAAAAAGGTTCAACTGTTGGGAAGGAAGGCAATGAATTGCTAAGGATGGGTGGTCAGCACAAAGTGGGCGAGCTTTGCCAAGAGCTAATACTCTCGCTTTTGTACTGTCGAACGTTGAAATGGAGAAACTAATGGAGCCCAGGTGAATTCAAGGCATAAAATATGAAATTTGCAACAATTTGTTGAGCAAAACGGATGAAGTGCTTTGCGATAAATCGTGCCTTGAAACTTCTATACACCTCCCCGTAAACACACTATCGCTACTCACAGCAGGGTGAAAATCGTGTCGAGGAAATAACCGCCTCTTTACGACCCCCCTCCAAACATGGACTCTGATACGACCCCTTTTTGTCCTCTGCACATCCGGTTTCATCAAAAAATGCTAGTTTCAGATGTGCGAGAGGGACGCAGCGCCACTGCCACGCAAATGCGGCTTGATCCAAATGCTAGATTCAATTCTGCTCAGATTAGGTTCTCCTTCTTTCCTTTAAAGACATTTAACCTTTGCCACATTGGCCGGATAAGTAGAACATTGAAGGAGGCACTGCCCCTACACAGTTGAAAAGTCTCGTCGCTCAGTATAGCGGCGCTAACTACCCGCGATACGCAGATTGGCGGCTGTGCCTGGAGGCGCTAGTTGGCGAAAAATACGTCACATCTAGACCCTATTTTAAAGAAGAATCTTCACGTATTAAAGAGGTCGAAAAAAGGAAAACTGACCTAGTTGAGGGACCCACGGACCTCCTGAGGGTGCGAACTGACGCGCAATTCGCATGGAAAAATTTGACCGGCGACCTATCATGCCTCAAAGCTGGCGGGTCCGGCGATCTCCGCCCACCGATCATCTGATCACTCGCCGTAGTTCAATACGTGGCGAGTGATTAGATAGCTGAGAGAGCGTAGTGTTGAAGAGGGCACAGCGATGAGAGTCGCATCAATGCTCGAATCAACGGGCAAGGAAGGGGTACCATTTCTCGGGTTCTGGGCCGTTTCTCATGGTTCTTCCTTCTTTCGTGTACCACTCACCATCCCTAGGTTAATTTGAAATGGGTTGCTTTTTCATCGTGAATTCGTCCTTAAAGACTATAACTTTCTTCATTGATAACCATTTCAGAAAGTGAAGGCAGCTTTTGAATGCACAAGACTTCTAGTTTCTAAATTGTGCTGAGCGTTTTTCTAAGCACGCCTATTCTCGAGAGTGGGAGACGTCGAGAAATTGTCGAGGAAATTGAAATTTACATGCGAGTTCCCACTCTTAGGAAGACAGTAGCTGTCTTCATTGGCAATGCTTTGAAAATCCGAAGGAAAGCGTTGTAAAGTAGAAGATTTGCTCCATTGTCTCAAACGCTTCTCGTTTCGCGCGAGAAATCTGCGTCGAGGAAATGTCAAGGAAATTTTTGAAGCCACTCGAAAACTCTATTACTCTCCCTCGCCGTAGTAGGGGACTTCTTTGAACACCTTCAAATACTTCTATACACGTCAGTTCGATGGAGTAAATTGAAAATGATGCACTTGGCGCAGGATCCATTCCGTTCTTGTATGCGCCATGCAGTGACCCCACTCGGAGTCATTGGGAAGGTGTTTTGTCATAGTGACGACTTGCTTAAGCATAACACAAAAAGATATTTCCAGTATGAACTAATTAGGACAACTCTTGTGGTCATAGTGATGTCTGATCATCCTTTATATTCAAGTCGCTTCCTTTCCAATCCGTTCTGATGAATGACACGCTTGCGGTCGCATTATCTATAGATTCGTATCATGTATTTCGGAAGCAACAGCATGGCTTTATTCCTGGTCGGTCTGTAGAAACAAATCTAATTGAAAGTCTCAATGACTGGACTGAAACGCTTGATAAAAAAAGGGTGTTGCGATGTCATTTATTTTGATTTCGCGAAAGCGTTCGATAGAGTCTCACACAAGAAACTTATTCATAAGCTGGAAGCTCTCAAATTCCATCCTGTTCTCATAAAATGGATCTCCGCTTATTTAAATGGCAGAACCTTCCAGGTTAAAATAGATCAATCACTTTCCGATGTCAGGCAAATAACCAGCGGCGTGCCCCAGGGTGGAGTGTTATCGCCAGTTCTTTTTAATATTTTACAGCTGAGCTTCCGGAAATGCTCTCAGATATTGGTGTTACAGCTAAGTTTTACGCAGACGACATGAAAATTTATAAATCAATCTCAAACTTGAATGACTCTCGGAAACTGCAAGAAGCTATTGACTTGACAGTGAATTGGTCCAAAGAATGGCAACTACCTATAGCTCCACAAAAAACGGTTTACATGAATTTGAGATCTGAAACTCCATCAATTTTGCACTCATACACGGTTGATGGGGTCCCACTTTCTGCAGTTGAATCTGTTAGAGACCTTGGCTTCTACTATAACAACAAGCTTGATTTTTCAGAACACATCCTGAAGAGGACCAAAATGGCCCAGTTACGTACATTTCAAATTTTCAAGGCGTTGTCAGTTACTAGTAAGCGAGCTCTTATACGTGCCTACAAGTCCTATGTAAGACCTCTCGTAGAATCAAGGCACTACGGTTTTCAATCCTACAAAAAAGAAATACATATACGCACTTGAGAAAGTGCAGAATAACTTTACTCGTAAATTACTTATCCGAATTGGAGGGTTTCTGTACTCTAAAATTCCAAATGCAGCAATAAGGAACAGGTATCTAGGGTTGCCATCGCTACAGTCGAGGCGCGAAGTTTTTGACATCTGCTTAGTCCATAAGATGACGCGAGGCTTGTCTGGTTTTGGAATTCCCAATGTCTTTAAAATGACATCCTCAAGAACGAGGGGAGGACTCAAAAAGATTTCGCTCACACGACCCCGAACTAACCTCTGCGCAAGGAACTTTACTTTCAGAGCGGGTAGTCGGTACTTGAAGTTAGTCAAGAATATGCCAGCTAACTTGTCGTTAGCACAATTCAAGCATCGCGTCGCCAACACTCTGTTAAGGTACTAAAAATATTAGCATTTTGTGAGACTGATTTCGAGATGACTTATTCTATGTTCTATTTACTAATCCAATTTAGTTGTGAATGTTCATATTGATTGTTTTATTGATGTTGTGTTTTTTTAACGTGTGCCTTATGCAGACGTAATAAACCTAAACCTAAACCTAATGCCAAGAAGTGGAATCTGCCTGTTTTGAACTTTCTACCAAGATGCTGTTCCTCCACTAAGTTCTCAAAGCATGTACATCATTCTAGAGTAGATACTCGCTGCCCTTTCCCTACGATTCTTTTGCAGGACGCGTTGCCTTCCTATGCCATGATCACTACGAACCAAACCAACACCCACTTTCCATTTGAATTTTAATTCCAGACAGGTGTAAGATATTATTTGCATTAGGCTAACTACAACACTTGTGAAAGTAATGATGACAGCAAATAAGTGGCAGCAGCACCGTTGTGTCCGTTGATGACCCTTTTGATTACGACCCCCTCCCAACTCTCATCGGAGCAAATACGACCCCCTGTCGAGGATTTCCTCGACCGTTATTCACCCTGCTCACAAGAGCTCTTAGAAGGGAGACGGTCAAGAGCCCCCTCGACCGCCGCGCCAAAACTAGGTCACCGCGCGCGACGTCGCCGGTGTTTCTGCAATTTGCCGCCTTCCTTAACGATCTCCAGACGATCGATACAACACTTTCTGTTCCGTCTGTGTAGTCCCCATTTCTGCATTTGTTTTGCTTAGTCCTAGCAAATTGCCACGTTTCAACTTGTAAGGACCGGTAGCCGCCGCGTGCGGTGACCTACTTTCGCTTGCGCGGCGACCTCAGGGGGACTCTTGTCTCGCATCCCCCTTAGAGTCGCGCAGCGAGCAAGGAACTACGCAACAACACAACATAAGAAAATAGTACTAAAACAGTGTCGAGTAATCAATCCGTCGTGTTATGAGTATCACTGCTATTGATGGCACTCACCTCCGCTATATAACGTACAATTTTCGTACATTCGGAACCACTCCACCACCTTATCGTAAAACGCATATGAAAAATAGCACAGTAGAAAGTGTGCTATTTTGAACAAAGGAAACTTATTCTGCTGTAGAGGCGGAACATCAATGAGGTAGCGAAAGGGTCTAAAATTCGCTGCTACCAAACGGCAGCAGGCTAGGAGAAACGGGAGGGTTTAGTAGCTCAAATTGCGTAACATCTGGTGAAAAGGTTAAAACACCATAAAGCTGCAAATCCAGATCTAATTCGAGGGGTAAAAACGGTCGATAATGAAGTTGTGAAGATGGCTAGTTGAGCGCTAATATGTAGGGAATAAGCGAAGATAACCATCGAGGAAGCCCTTGAACAGAGACTCCTCCTCTTCCGATTGAAATGAAGGAAGGAGCGTGTCGAGCTGTCCGAACCAGCTTGCAAAGCCGACATTTCTTGCTGGCTCGTGCCAATTCAATGAGTTAGGCAAGTAAAAGCCAACCGACAAGAGGCAGCATTAATCTTGAAACGCGGTACAGTTACGCGCAATCGCGCAAGGACTCCACCGAAGCATGCAATCTCCACGGCTAGAAGGGAGGGTTGTGACCGATCGGACGCCACGCCCACTTCGAAGGCGTTCAGCTCCCTTTCTAGCGGCTTTCCAAGGTGAGTTTTTTGTTCAGTCACACTTCTTATGTTCTTGACTAGGGCTAGCGCATCGTTCCACACCATTACTGACAAACGAAAGAACCCTGCTGACTTCAATGGAGAATTGCCTACTCCATATAATAGTTGTAAGGTTAGATGCTGAACAGAAGTCGCGAAGCGTTGTGAACTGATTCGATCAATTATACTGTGCAATGTGCTCTCATTTAAGTGCGACTTTGATTTGTTGTGGGGACTGGTTTTCTGTCCGTCCACATCCCTGCTTACTGTTCCTTCCTGCCGTCTAGCCATAGAACACCTTGGTTACATGGACATCCCTCATTCGAGCGGACGCCTTTGAAGCAATATGGGTAATGCAAAAGAGGCAAAGGTGATCACCTTGATCATCAAATCCATGAGTGATTTCGTGTCCAATCACAGCTCCGATTCCACCGTAATTGAGCGCTCTGCAAATATGCGCATTCATTTCAATCATGCGAATCAAACACTATCCATTCATACACGAAATTAGTGCGCTGTTGTTGAAGAGTGAAACTGTATTTCTGAGCCCTTTCAGAAAATGTTCCTGTTGCCAAAACTTACCTTGGGAAAGTATGATGGAAGAACGGTGCTTGAAGAATGGCGGCTGGAAACTCTGTAAAGTGAAAGCGTGAGTGAGGTGCTTGCAAGGCGATAACAACTGATTGGAGGCCTATTTCAACAACAGAAAACACCAACTGATTGCATTGAAATTGGGACGAATAATAGGCATTGACGACAGCAGCGTTAAAATTGTATTCGGTTCGATCGACTGGTTTCATGAGACGCTTGAAGCCGAATTCGATGTTCCATCGGGATAGCTTCTCTATCATCTGACTGTACGAGTCACTTTCGTCAACGGTGAACTGAAAGCAAATTTCAGTAGTATCTTAGTGGTTGTGGACAAGGTACGGTAAAAAAGGAATAGAAGAAGCACGCCTATGCGGTGTAGGTGTTGGTCACGAGTCCTGGATAGTGCTAACCGTTCGTTGCGCCAATTAGAAATTATTCATGATCTCCTTGAGAAGGTCTCGCCCCTTGTTTCTATAGCATTTGATTCAAGACCAGTCAAAAATCTCCTCCCCACTGTTACATCGAAACGGCGGTCAAGCCAAGAGGGCGCAAATCTCCTAATTTATGCATATGCATCTGTTGTGAGATCGTCAAAACCCGTCAAACAGCAACCCTGTCTTCTTAATACGGGACCATTACAACCCTTTCTGCTCGAATACGCCTCTCGTTTACAATTTTGAGGAGATGGTCAACTTTTCAACCCCGAATATGACCCATTCAAAAAACCGCAAATGCACGATACGTTCAAATTGTCCGAACGGACGGCTGACCCTGGTTCTGGGTCGTGGTTTTCCGAAATTGGCGCAACTCACAGTCATAGTGGATTGTCAAGACTTCTTACTGGACGAGAAGTTATACGACGGGTAAGCGATTTGCTCCAGCATAGCTTCCGCTTTTTCGAAGGCAGTCTGAAAATGAATTGTTGTTCTCTAGGTCCTTTGAAAGTTCTAGCTGTGTAGTATCGTGAATTTGTAAAACCTTTTTTGTTTTCTTGTCCATCCAATCGTTCTCAACAAGCATCTCGTGGAACGCCTCTTGTAAATCGTTTACCATCTCCAGCGTCACATTTTTTGATGCCTGAAATTGCAAGGTAGTCACGGCCCAGCTCAGATTAGTGAGATTTGACAAGATCTTGGACTCACCTGGTCGAACACTTTGCTCACGTAGATGGCTCCAGCGGCATACTGCATCCTGTGCATTGTATGAGAAGTACAATCTTTCCATCTAGGGGCTTTTTGTTTTCTTCCATACATCAAACGGTGAAACTCCTTAAAATATATTTAGAAAATCCTTTTGGGATGCGGCACGCATTCTACTTCCATTTGTACATTCGTAGTGGCGTTTGAATGCGATGTGGCCTATACAATGACTTGCGGGGGCCAGCCGATGTACAAGTCAGTGTTTTTATCCTCCCAGACAAGTCTGGTACCAATTAACCGACCCCGGAGGGATGGAAGGCTTGGTTGGCCCGGGCGACTCACGACCCAGGATTTGATCCCCGGACCGCTCGCGTGGTAAGCGTGCCACTTGCCACTACACCACTGCCGCTCAAAAATCAATATAAATCAAACAATCAACGGAAGTGTTACTAAAATTGTGAAGCCGTAGGAAATATGCCGTTTAAGGAATTAAGAGCAAATGCAATAGGGACTTCGTGTTGAGGTGCTGATCAGTCATCGTTCAGTTGCTAGTCTCACTTACCATATGTGGACATTAGTCGAAGGATGCAACCCGAAAGTGCTTCAGACCTGCTACGTGGCTCAAAAATTGCACAGGTACGCAATAATCGAATCAGTTCCCAGCAGAACCACGCATACAACTTAGGAGCTGTAGTTGTTTTTTACCCAAGCCCCCACGAACATTAGTGCTTTTGGAACGAACGGGAGCCTTCGGCAAATCGCGCGCCTGAGCTTTGCTGTGCCAGCTAACTGAGGAGCCGTACGCATCGTGTACCTCTTCACGATCAGTTCTAGAGCAGTCCTTCTAGTGAATGAAGTAACAGGATTCCCATGCATAGAGCTTCTACGCAGTTTATACTACACGAAAGCGCGTGACTTGAGCGCTTCCTCTGCTACAGCATTTATCAACTCGGCTCATTCCAGGTAGAAGATGTACCAACCTGAGAGACATCTTCAAACCGCTCTCCAAGTTCCCCACTCCAGGAGGAGGTGAAACGAATGAATATGTAATTGGTGATTATCCGTGGATCGGTTAATTGCAGTAGTTCAGTGATCCTAAAGCCTTTCTTTTAGCTGGAGCGACTGAACACCTATCACCCATCAGTAACCACTTACCGTCTCATATAATCGATTTCGACAATCAAGATATCTGGATCAG
>MU890127.1:0-18427 GCA_036418205.1 Ostertagia ostertagi
ACTTCGACCTGGTATCCTTCCCTTGTCAGTCTCTCTGAGAATGGTTGAGACCGTCAGGAAGAGAGGGGTCACAAAGTTCTTGAAAATATACGAGCGTGACAGTTGACGTGATGGGAAGCCGAAGAAGTTTAAGAGTATTAATGCACCTCAAAATCCGATGAACTTGATCATGTTGAATCTCTGCCATTTGACAATTGCAAAGAAATTGTAATACATACTTTGCCAGACCTCTGCGCAATGAAATGCAAACGTGGGAGAATTATTTTGAAAATGTTTGCATTCCAGGTGAAATTCCTATTCATATAGCTTGCAGCAAAACTCTTAGTGACAGTTTCATTCTCTTTTTGAAGGAAAACTTGTGCACCTTTCGCAAGTAATGCACGTGGCCGGCGATGGCGCTAAAGGAAGCACCTAAGACTTGTGCCAGTTCACGCGTAGTTTGCCTGAGTCTGCCTCCACCAGCTAGCGCAAACGATCATTGTCGACTTCGAGTTGACGTCCCGATCAAGTGGAACTTTCAAAGTTAGAGACTCGCTCGCAAAAGCGTTTACACCAATCTTGTGCAATGCATTGGGATACCTCACGTTCTTCATAAGACCCGACAATGCGACGACTGGGCCAGGCTGCTGATTTGCCAAATATGACGTCATCTGCCGCCACCGTCGAGCTCAACGAGGCTTACCGTAATCGCTCCGGCCTGAAGCTGCTACATAATTTCTTCAATGGATTAACTGGTGAATAGCTTCCCAGAGACATTAGCTGTGACTGTGCAAACCGCTTTTGACCAGCGTTTCAGGGACGTCGTAATGGTCTATGGTACCTCGACGACCTCGTTGAGCTCGTACCGTGAACCATGTTTCCGTGGGAAAATCTTCTGATGTCGTCGGTGTAGAAGGCTGTCATGTAATTTAGATAGATTAGAATGTGCTCTTAATACTAAGTTGGGGCAGTCGATTTGATTTAGCAAAGTGTGATTAATGCTGTCTGAAATGTGGAGTCAAGTGTCTCTTTTTTTGGCCACCCCTGTATATGTTCTCCTTATATATGCAGTATCTAGGTTGCTAGGAGGCATTGAGTAGGTAAAGTACCGAAGCTTTTGAGAACTGCAAAGACTTTCCCTACAACCTAATAATAGCAACAGTGTCTACAAAGCAAAAGTACTCTCCTGTGCCTACTAGATTACGAAGAGCAATGAATTGGATGTAGACGGAACATAACTGAACTGTTGACATTATTGAGAAATTCACACATTTTAGGAACAACTGCATTAGTTATCGTCGCCCAAAATAATCTGTTAAATTAACTTTTTGTATGTAATGAACAAGACTAAATATATGACGCAATCTGAAATACATAGTAAAGCAAAAACTTTCACATATTTGATCTGAGCGGTGGACTTCACCATTAACCGTCAAGTTGGAAGAAATCCCAACACACTGTCCCCACACACGACTTATTCCATAATTGTAAACGACACAAACTGAAACAAAAGGGACGGTAGTAATATGGCCTAAACTGCAACTTACCATGTAACCATGAGCTCATGGTAATCTGGTGAAGTCTTACATCCAAAGTTCCTAAAACATGCGTAGATGACCTCTGGAACCCCTAGATTTTCGTCGGTGTAGTCGATGAGAGTTCAAACTAGGAAGTAGGGGTGATCCCATCAAGTGACTGCAAGAGGATTGGCAGCGCGGCCATTCAAAAACTAGCAATGATCTTAGCAGAGGAAGTGGAAATAGTGCGCGAGGGATGGAGACGTGAGCACGCTGACACTTTGAGATCGACCACATCTGAAGTCTTCCCGGCGGACTTTTTAGATATGGTCACATTCAAAGTGCTAGTATGCGTAGGTCCAGAGCAGGATAGTGGAAAGGGAAAGACAGCCGCATTGCATTGTTGCGTTAGGGTTTAGGCCTCCGTTCTATCTTTTCATTGGAATAGGTTGAGGGATCAAATATTACAAGACGTCTTATACAACCTTTTTTCTCTACAATTTTTTCTAAGGCTCCCTAATGCAGTGGTAGCGATGCCGCTCCTGAATTGTTGCACTGAAGGCTCAAACCCAAGTGTGACGTAAGTTTTGCAGGCTCTGCAGGGGGAGGAATGCTCACCACTCCCAATGCCGCCATCGAGGATCAATGGTGCACTATCGAAAATCCGGCCGAGTCCTATCATCTAGGGTTCAAGCGCGAGAGTGACGCAGCTTTTGCAGGTAGTCTGGCGAGGCTGGCGCTTCCAAGTAGGTTCATGTCCAGGTTCCATGCCCTTGATTCCACGTCGATGGAGAAAAATCACCACATTTGATTGCTAATTTCGGACACTTTCCCACCGTCTCAGCTCAAACAACAATCTTTGCCAACTGCATCGACTTCTTTTACCCCTGTATTTCAAAAATTCTCCTTACTTGACCATTTGACTTCTGGGGTACAGTGTACCACTTCCGTAGTCAAAGGCACTATCACAGTTTCAGGATTTATTGAGACCGTTTGAAATGGCTGGAATTGGCACCGGCCATAAGAATTATAATCTACTATGACAAAATCGGTTGACAATCAAACGGACCGTCTGTCAGAAGTCACACGGCAAACGTACACACGACCGGCAGCGCTGGTCATTGTGCGCAACTTTCAAAAATGTAGTTCCTATCAGATAGTCACAAGTCTTCGCAGGCACTAGGATTCTGCATACTTGTGGCTAATGTTTGAGTGTCTCCTAAATTTGATATGGTGTCAGTTGGCCACATGACAAAGTGAAACGACTCATAGATGTGGAAGCTTTGTCAGCCACGAGCAGTGGGTGGCATTCACAGGACAGGACCCCCCCCAGAAATGTGGCAAATTACCATCCGCAAGCTTTAAGGTAGATGCGTCATTCATTGAGCAACATGTAAACATCAGATCCATAAAAAAGCCCTAACGGGCTTACCAAAATACCAAGTTATCCGAATTAGCTTCACATATTTTTTATAAAAAAAATTCAATGTTGGAGGCCGGATGCAAAATCCACGAGGACACCTTTCCTTCAGAAACCTGAAGAATCACCGAAAGTAAGCAGAACCTTATCGCACTATAGTAGCTCAAAAGCATCCTTAGCAGCTTTACTCTTTCCATACAATAAGAAACGCTGCCGCAAATTTTTATACATGTTCAAATCAGTGCTGCTCAGTGGGAATCCGTTGCTTCAACTTTGAAATTGTGTTGATCTTGTGAGTATTTGCGCAGCAATTCTTAGCAAAGGTTTCTTTTCGTTTTTGTTCTGATGAATACTCCCCTAATAATCTTTAATGTGAAGCGACGTTTCGGGCTATATTGGACCGCTTGCCTCAGCTCTATAATAACCGTCCTGTAATTTCAACTCAACACAGATCTAGGATGAGCGAATCACAATACCAAAGCGAAAGCCATCAACAATTTGACCCCCTTAGGAATTTGATAAGCGGAAGAACTGACGGGTTCAGCTTCCTCTGGACCGCCAAGCCCGCCGCCTTATCAATGTTTCTCGCCTTATAACTCATTATCCCGGGACCAGAACAGCAAACCCCCCGACCGGCGACTTAATCAATTTGTTCTCCCTTATTCCTTAAAGCATCCCGGGACCAACCCGACCCATTATCATATTTTTTCTCCCAGGTTGGCTCAGTTTTGGGTTTCCGCTTTTTGGCGGCTTTTTTGCAGCCGCAGTTTATCTGACCACCATCAAGTGTCAAACAATGAAGCTCAGGAATCCTATGATCTTAATCGATGTTAGCAAAGGTTATCCAAGTGAGTGTCGGCCAATTTCAGACGCGCACACTTTGCTGGCCATTCTATCAAAGTCACAGAGCTAGATTATAACCACGTGCTATAGCAATCGGCATTAACAGTGTGCGTTCCTTGCCGAAAATTTTAGTCTTTTACGCGAAATCTTGAAAGGGAAGAGAGCAGCCGGTTGTTTGCGTCATCCTGCTCTCTAGTAAACTCATTCCAGTGCTAAAGAACTTCATGTCTGAGACTCAGGATGAGGTTACGCATCCACTCATCTTAGGAAACTACTACAAAAACGTCGTTGAGGAATATAGTCAAAACTGGCCTATATTCCTCTACTAGTGAAAGAGTGTTATCTGAACCATCAATGTTAAACTCCTTGTTACCCAAAGGAAAGCGGTCTGAAAGGAACAAAAGCTCATGATCCTGCGTAATAACTTCGTATAGCTAAGCCTCCCTGCTTGGCTCAGCTCCTTCGTTTGAACTCTCTTTCTCCGATTCCAGCCAGCGTCTAACGGGTATGGCAGACGCTTCGCAGGACGCGCTACGATAGCTCATATAAATGATTTTACCTGATGGGTTCGTTTTATCCTCCTTAGAGCTGACACAAGCTGAGCGTGCATGGTGATTTTGTTCGATGTACTCTTCGAGGTTCTGCGCCAATCTTTTTGATAAGGTTTTGCTATTTGCCCTTTTATATTCTATCCTGGGTATAGGGGTAGGGCGGAAGTGGTGTAGTGCAAGGACGCGAGCAGTCCGGGGATCAAATCCTGGGTCGTGAGTCGCCCGGGCCAACCAAGCCTTCCATCCCTCCGGGGTCGGTTAATTGGTACCAGACTTGTCTGGGAGGATAAAAACACTGACTTGTACATCGGCTGGCCCCCGCAAGTCATTGTATAGGCCACATCGCATTCAAACGCCACTACGAATGTACAAATGGAAGTAGAATGCGTGCCGCATCCAAAAAGGGATTGATCAACGGCAAATGCTTTATCCTTTATCCTTTTATTTATATCGTACTAAGAGTTTTGGATACTTGAGCTAATGTATGCCTGAATCTTCACAAAGGGCTTCCCGATGTCGTGTGGCGCCATAGGCGCGTGTAAAATGAACCGCAGAGGAGAGGAGGGCAACTCAAACCTTAACTTAGTAGAGTTGCCATACACCAGTTAAGTGCTACTATCGTTGCTGGTTGGATAAAAAAATCCAACAGTAAGGAGAATACTGAGGGGTGTCCTATGATTTTACACGGCTCCAAAATTAAAAAAAAATGTCTAAAAATACAGAACACTGATCGGATGACGTGGTAATTGTGTTATAGTTTTATGAGGGCGTTCTGTGCTTTAGAGGTTGCGATAGCACGTTTCTTAGAAACCAAATATTTCATGCTTTGGGGGGTAACCTCCGATTTTTCACCACTTGTATTCTCTCAGGAGACCGAACGCTGCATTCGAGCAACAATGTTGAAGGTCCGTGCTTTTTTCTCTATGATGTCATGACGTTCTGTAGTTGTAAACGGTTAATAAGTGGTCAATTTACGCTGCAAAAGTTTCGTTCGAGCGAGGATGGAGCGGTGACAAGAAGGGCCATTACGACGAGCACGGTTCCTGGCTCAAGTCCAACGTCAGACCCAGCGTGCGGCAGCCAAATCTCTCCAGGATATTGTTGTTGTAAGGGCTATTGTTTTGCGCAAACATATCGATAAATTAACTTCAGAAAATTCGTCGTAGGGAAGAGAAATTAATTGCCTTAAAATCTTACAAAATCCTCCCACTATTATTCCCTTGGAATTTGCAGGTACTCGCAGTATGACTCCTGAATTCTACCACCAGACTATGGTACTGCACACGACGTGGAAGATTCTCAGTGCGCAGGTAAAGCGTGCTTTGTCAGGGATTCGATTAATCTAGAGGTTCCTCGTTGAAATCCTACAGAATGTTTCACAAGAATGCTGGGTTGTGAACAAAACTTTCGCCCCAGGCGGGACTAGAACCCGCACCTCTCGCTTTCCGGGCAAGTGCGCTACCAGTTACGCTACCGGGGCACCATTTCATTCCAACTCAGCTTTTCATGGTATACGTACCATAGCTTTCAGCACTCACACGTCTAACGTGTTGAGCCGGTTAGCCGATATCGGCAATGACCGCGAGGCTGAAAGCTTTAGCAATGAATTTTGACTTGTTTTGTTTGTTAACTGCTGTTTTAACGCCGCAGTTCGCGTTGCGAATGTAATCCACAAGATCGTATTCCTGATTTGGAGTCGGAGTTGAAATCGTTTGAAGTCATTTACGAGAATGGTGTATTAGGATGGGTACATTGTGAACAAGATGAAGTGGTGAGCATCTTACAAGGGAGGTCGTTCAGGGTGTGCCAAGCTTTTTCAAAACGGTTTCTTGCATGATATAGGGGCACATGCACACAACCATGGTTCATTTTTCCTGAACGGCCCTCTGAATACCAGAAAAGGGGTCCCTAGTTCGATTCCTCGTGGTGACAAATTTTTGCATTTCGAGTTGACGTTTCCAAAATTCGCGCAAAATGGAGTTAGCATGAATAATTAGTACCAATTCATGATTAGGACCGTCAGTAACCCTTACAAATAGACTTTGATTGAAAAACTGGTGAAAAAGGTGTGACTAGGGACCCCCTTTTCTGGTATTCAGAGGGCCGTTCAGGAAAAATTAACCATGGTTCTGTGGTTCCCGCATGTGCCCCTATATCATGCAAAAGACCGTTTTGAAAAAGCTTGGCACACCCTGAAAGACCTTCCTTGTTAGAGAATTGCTGTCGTGCTTGTCCCTCGTGTGCACTGAAAAGATTGGAAAGCGCCGGTCGTATAAAATGGATCGGTGAAATCGTATAATGACGAGATTATCCATGCCGGGCCATAGCGGAATAGGTCGCGTCAATATGCTGCACCATTGGTTTGTCCTCCCAATTCACATCTCTCCTCTCGTTTTCGTTCTCGTATAATTATCTCCTAGAAAATATAATTGACTTGCGTTTTTCCCATTCGCTTCTCATCGCGATTGCTTAACTCTCTCTCCTTTCCGGGTCTGCCTCAATAAAACCACCAGAATGTCTAGTTCGCCGGCTGCCTAATGAAATTGCTCTCCCATTGCTCCAGACATTCTCAAGTCTATTTTCAACTCTATTATATTCCAAAACTTGTTTCCAAAGCTCTTTTACGGAGTTCGAATTTCGATGCACTATCGGTCCGCATCGCCTGTAAGCGCAACGTAAAAATACAATGCAGCAGAATGCAGGACCACAAGACTGTAGGATAAGAGGGCTACAGCTGCTTGATATTAGGTTGGAAAGAAAGTTCTGCAACACTCTTTCTAAAATTTTCTTTTTTTCTGAAAAATTCATAGGTAACATTTATGACTAACAAATGGTAGAGCATTCTCGAGGCTTCAATCCACGAGGTGGATATAAGTGCTGCAGTCAGTAGTTATCCAAGAAAATTCAAAAAACCTCGACCACTAGTAAATCCGTACTCCGAGTCACTGTCTAGTACAAATGTCTCCATAACTATGGATTCGTGTCAACGACCAACACTATCTGCAATAGCTTCAATAGGCATGCCGTTCACCGCTACAGCGTGTTTCACCTTTACCAGCGCTTTCGATCTTTTGATATTTTTATAAGAAGCCAGCAGCGTCCCGCACACTCCATTACAGGAAAGGATCTTTACGAGGAAGCTAAAAATGTCCTTCGTTATGGGCACCATTGTGTAGGTAGAGGTCCCTCTGGTTGGAAGTACCAGAAGCTGGCCGAGGCAGCTCGTCAAGAGCCCTCGTACCGCGACAATATTCATTTCTTTCATGACATTGCGAATCACCATGATCCGAAATGAGCCCGGTAAGAGGATTTGAGCTGTGGGCAAGATTTCTTTCCTCTCTTAGCGTAATCCCCTGGTCGAGCTGTAAATGAGTGCTACCTATCCTGGACCTTTAATCATCATCTTGATGACGAAATAATTAGACGATCAACTCCAACTCGAAAGTGAGGTCGCCTCCTTTCTCGACCCGCACTCCGCTGGGTTTTGGCAAAGGAGCATCAAGAAATTTTCTGAGCGTTGAAGACAAGTGGTGGACACTCATGGTAGATATAAGACCGGTCAGGAGTTGTAAACAAAAAAGATAAAATTAAAATCAAAAATTTGAAAAAGTGTTGCAGGACTTTCTTTCCAACCTAATATAAAATAAATAGTGTGAAATATTTGTTGAGACATCAATTGAACGATAAGAAACCACGAAAATCACATTCAGACCGCTTACTGTTCATCGTACTGTCCACGCCTCCAGCGGTGCACGTTCCAACCAGAGTTAAATGAATTCCCTTTCGGAAAAATTTCGATTTTACTTTCAACCATAAAATCACTGGCTTGTGGTCATCTCTCACGGATAAGGATGAGGAAACAGATAAAAATTGTCAGTTTGTTTTGGTGAAAAAAAATCTCGAAAACGCGAAAGCGTGGCTACCGCGAATGGCAGGAGGAAGGCTAAATCCGGGAGGGACACGACGGTCCAGCGTTCAAATACCTCCGCAATCTGTCCAAAAATGCTGGCGACGGGAATGCCCTTCCACGTGGGTTCTTGAGTGCTTCAACTTAGAACTCTTACTGGCTTTAACCGATTGCAGCTAATATCTCGCACATCTACTGCATCCTATTTTTTCTCGATCGTCTGTCTCTACTCTCCATACTGTCCCCGAGCTTTAGTCGAACTCTTTCATTGTGTTGCCTCTTGTTGTTTTGGAAGACTTTCATAACCTTTCGAATGAAATGGTAAGCACGACTTCGAAGAAAATCTTCGCCCATTTCTGAAGCTAGTCATATGTTCCCCTCCCCATTTATTGTAATTAACCCTTTGACGACCGCCGTTATGAATGCGTCACTTCACTTCTTTCTAAATTTTTTCATCAATAATCCATTAACTCTCCAACAATTTCACTATTAGTAATTAGCGCATTATTCCGCGAATTCGATAATGTATTTGTGTAGTTTTGAAACATAAAAATGCCAAAATAAACTCCTAAAAACGTGTCGCCACCGAGCGAAAGTGTGGCCCACCGGCGGGCCACACGGTCGTCAAAGGGTTAAAAAACCATAGCTGTCTCCAACTAACTCCAACTTGCTTCTATCCCTTGCTTTTATTAGAATTTGGTTGTACGAAAGGGTCTGAACCTTGTGTCAAACGTTGTTCTCACGTTCTCACGATACTAAATACGTAGCCAGCTTGAGTAATGGACTTTCTTTCCATGCCCCGCACTGTGCTCGCCGCGCCACTAACCTTCGATTGTCCATAAAGAATCGTTTTTTGAGCTTGCTTCTCTACAGAAACTGGCCTCTGAAAAAATCACGTGCACTCTCCCTTTTTGTGGATCCAACTCGTAATGCCTAAACTCACTCATAACTGACACACTACCAGCTGATTAATTGTTCAGTCTTATTAGTTCGGGTTGAAGGGAGCCTTAAAAAAGCAAGTAGATAAAGTGTGCCTGTTGAGGTGGTAGGCTGACTGGCGGCAGGGGAAATTTCACTGTGAAAGGAGCTAATTGCCAACGCGGTTAGATTCCGATCCTTTTCGGGAACCGTCTCCACTCCCAAGTGCAGGTTCTCGGGCTTGAAATATGGTTATCATCAGCATTTTGTTCTCATCGTGAAGGTGCACAGGCATCAAACGGCCGTATCTTCTCGGATTTTGGTGGCCATACAGGCTCTTCCTTCACAGCGCCCACACACGTTCGTCCTATGATCAATCAGACGCAAAGCGTCTTTGATTACGTGCAGCAATATAATAGGAGTACTGGCACTACTTACCCTTTACTGCCGCCCCACCTGAAAAACTGGGCCGAGTTTTGATCAAAATTTTTCCATGAGGAGTTTGGCAGGAACGACTTTGGGGGTATCTTGACCCCCAAAGACGTGTCTGCCAGGTTTCGTGCTATTGATATTGATATTGCTATGTGATATTCAGGTTCTACCGGTTCTAATTAGAACCTGAATATCACATCAGTTCAGCACGAAGACGCTTGGTGCCTCCGTTACATTAGTTTTGTCCACAATCGTAGCGCAGGCTACAAGCTAACCCACGCAGAATTAATGTGATATTCGTTTTGTGCGGGTCATGCTACCCTTGCACGACAAGTTTTCAGTGGATTTGGTGATCACAGTTAATCTGGCGCCTTTTGGCACCAGCGCTTGTGGCGCAGGCGCCAGGCGTTTGCACATCAAACGAAAGTGATCAGTTTTGGAGGAGTGGGACAGTAAAGGGTAAGTGGTACCGAACTAACTATACACGGTCCAATTTGACGAAAGCACTGTGTTTACCGATCCTGCATAGCTGCGAGGTCGCGAGAGATAGTGGGAAGTGGCCCCGCCACGCATTCCATTCCATTTTTGATCATCATTAAATTTTTGTAATAGCTACCTTCGAGAAAAAAATCCCGTCGCAAGGAATACTACGAAAGTTGAAAAAACTAGTGGGTTGAGCATTTGGTCGCCACCATGACGAAAGGGTTAGAATAAGGCGTTCATCGATCCTTTTTAGGATGTGCAACGCCTCCACTTCCGTTCAAAATGGCAGTGGCGTTTGGACGCTACAATTTTGCGGAGGCCGCTAACGCACAACTGTCTTTTACTCTCAGAATGATTAAACGACCCCGAAATGATGTAAGGTTCCGATGGGACTGCAAACCCATTCATACCATGAGCGTGCGCGATGAACGCGCCACTTTTCACTAGATCTCTCACCCCCTCACAGCTGAGATGAAAAACCGTGGTGTTTGCGTCGAATCGGACTATGTATAGCTCCCGTTATATGGGTGCTCGTAATCAAACGCCTGCAGCTGATTAATCACAGCGATTTCGCCGTTGTGCCCAAGCCTCAGTATCGAATATTCAAATTCAACTTCGAGCAATTCTGGGTACCATAATTAACAGTGGACAGCAAGACCAGTGAACAAATCATGCCCCGAACTGAACGAATGTGCATAGCACTGAATCAGCCATGAAAAAAACAAAAACTGAGCTCAGTAGGCCGAAAAATTGAGCAAAAGTTACCGAGTAGAACTGAACCATCGTCGGTAGTCGTTAAAATCTGCTTGATTAATTCACTTCGTACCAGGCCTTTCTGCCCCTGCCAACTCACCCTTATACTACCGAAATAATTTGTGATTTGCGGGAAAGCACATATGATATGATCAGAAATTTGTATCGATTAGTTCCACGAACATACATAGTTCTGTCGCTTCGACGAATTAGAGCAGCCTCGATTGTCACTGTGAACGATGAAGGTCTCTTTTGTTCCTGAGTGTTGCCAGCCACTTTTTCATTGGCAGCTTTGAATCCTCTACTCATGAATCTTCTACCTACCAAATTACCTTTATCTACATCGCTAGTTACTGTTCATGTGATCGCTGCCTTCAAGAAACATGGGACCTTTTCCAGAGAGAGCTACCGAACATAATAGTATCACAGCTGGCTCATTTTTTATTCCACCTATTTCTAAATCTAAAGAGAGTGGTGGGCCTAACATGGTGAAAGCTGGAAAGCCCAAAGAGCAGCCCAGCCTTCACCAAGCCCAAAGAGTTGCACTACTAAGCTGTATGTAATTAGCTGCAGCGGCAGCTGTTCTTCATTTTATGCAATCCCAATTCGATTTCGCTTGGAAATTGGATTGATTTGAAATTTCACGGAAAGCCGATTCTAACTCGATTCCAGTCCCAGTTGCGACTTCCTTCTCCTGGAAACACATGTATTCCTCTCCTGTCATTTTTTCCTGACGCAGCTCTCCGTGATAGCTGCAGAACCTACATCCTCGACACACCTTTCATAGCGCTCCATACTATTCTGGCGAGACCAATTGATGGTTCATGGGTGGATAGGTTGTCCAGCTTATCACCTGGAAGTGAAGCTTTAGTCCAAAACTTGGTCAGCTCCTGTTTTCCCATAAAGCACGAGATTCCTGAGCATTCTACACGTTCAGTCATCGACAGGGTAATTTTTGCTGTTTAACACGTTGACGACAGGCTGACGCGCATGCGCGTCAAAATTTTGCACCGCATCGGACATTCTGACGCAGAACTATGTCATTCATTTTTATTGTGCTTGCGCTCCTTCTTCTCGAGTTTTTTGTATTCATTCTATAGATAATACATTAGCATAACTATAAACCACATGGCAGCCAGAGTGGTCAAATATCCCTTGATTTAGCAAAGATTTTCTGAACGCACAAAACTTTCATTTCAATTTTTTCTGTCGTAACATTCACATGAAAGATTGTAGAAGCAGTTAATACAAAACTCTGTGAGTTTCAAGATATTTGTATTTGATGGAAGAACTTAGGTATAAATGCTTTTAACTTCATTCGCAGCGAAAGTGATGTTTTTTGCTTCTTCGTGGTCATTATGCTTTCTTCTAACAAAAATCTACTGCTATTTATATAGTGACCTTTATGCTTTCATCCTTGCCGAAATAATTCTGTGAGATTCAAGTTATTGTGCATTTTGAACAAAAAAAAGCGGATAATTGAAGTGTGAATATGTATTCTTCCGCAGTCTCACCACTTGAAAGTTGAGTGAATCGTCGTGTTGATATCAACTTGTTGCGTATTTCCGGTTTCCAAGACGGCAGGTTGGTGGACAGGAGAATGGTTGATTTAAAGAGGAATTCACGATAAGAACGAAGGTCAAAGAAGGGGAAAATTGCATAGTTGGGAGACAGGCGGACCTCCTGAGGGTGCTGACCGACGCGCAATTGGCAGCGAAAGATTCGGCGATCTAGCATGGCTCACTCTTGGCGCGGTTGGCGGGGTACGCCCACCGACTATCTAATCACTCGCCGCAGGTCTATACGTGGCGAGTGATTAGATAGCAGAGAGAGCGTGTGTTGAAGAGGGCACAGCGATGAGAGTCGCATCAATGCGCAAATCAACGGGCAAGGAAGGGGTCCCATTTCTCGGGTTTCGGGCCGTTTCAAATGGTTTCTTCTTCTTCATCCCTGCTCCACTGACCACCTCTACCCTTATTTCCAATGAGCTAACTTTTCATCGTAAATTCTGCCTTCAATGCTTGTCATTTGACGGGAAATGATGCTTCGTTAACTTTTTCTTCGTAAGACAAAGTCTTATAAATTACAGGAATGTTTTAATCTCAAATCGTTTCCTTTTTTTCATTCTCAAATTCCATTCAAATGTGACAGTGACATCCTTTCAAATGTTAATGGCATATGTTGAGAAAGTTTGGTGAACAAAGTGATCGATGGAACACCGGCACCACCTTCCTTGTAGAACCACCCATCCGATCTCTTCTCGCTATTCCGTTCTAGCATCTTTCCACCAGGAAGAAAATTTCGCTATCTGTAGATCCAGTTGGCACAAAAATGTCGTCACTTATTTGGAGGTTGCGCTTTCAAGCAACTTGGAAATGGTATCACTGAATGATACTAAACTCTTTTCAAACAATCGTAATCGTACGATTTCATAGCACTCATTTAGTCACTTTGCTCAATATTTGAGAGTTGCACATTTGGGGCTGGGAGAGCTAGTTTGCTGTGATTTTATGGCACTATTTACTCGTTACTGCCCCCACTCCTTCAGAACTGAGCTGGATCTAATCGAAGTTTTCCATGACTAGGACTACACTAAAAAGTTGCCACCATGAGTAGAACACGAAATTACATCGATTTAGCGCGAAAACGTCTGGCCCCCGCTCCATGACATCGGTTTTACGCTGGGAGTGAGCCAGCAGCGCAAGCTACAGGCTCACTCGCGACTATTTGGAGGAGGAACTCACGATAAAAACGAAGGTAAGGGAAAAATTGCATAGTTGGGAGACAGGCGGACCTCCTGAGGGTGCTGACCGACGCGCAATTGGCAGCGAAAGATTTGACCTCGGCGATCTAGCATGGCTCACTCTTGGCGCGGTTGGCGGGGTACGCCCACCGACTATCTAATCACTCGCCGCAGGTCTATACGTGGCGAGTGATTAGCAGAGAGAGCGTAGTGTTGAAGAGGGCACAGCAATGCGCAAGTCAACGGGCAAGGAAAGGGTCCATTTCTAGGGCCGTTTCCAATGTTTACTTCTTCATCCCTGCTCCACTGACCACCTCTACCCTTATTTCCAATGAGCTAACTTTTCATCGTAAATTCTGCCTTTAACGTGATATTCATGTACTCACGGGTCTAACTGCCTCTGACTGCAAGTTCCAGCAATCGGGGATATAAGGTGCTTTGGCGCCGTCACCTGTGGAGCGGGAGCCAGGCGTTGAAACAAAAAAGAACAAACGATAAAAATCCGGCTCAGTTTTTGGGGAGAGGGGCAGTAAAGGTTAAATGGTGCCGAAGTGATGTGAATGAAATTATAAACTTACAAAAAGAATACAAGGATGAGCTCCTAACCCAACATATGCTAGTATCCGTCGTGTGAGACCAAATATTTGTCGCAAGGCCAAGTTTACAGTCACCGAGTCCGTTATCTTATCTATGACATTGTCTTGCAGACATTACCCTGTCTTGTCGATGCACGTTTTCCAAGAGAATGGCGGACCTTTTCGGAATTCAGCGTTATTAATCGACCTCCAGCGTTATCATCGATCCTTCAATTACATTCTCTTTCATCAGCGATTGCTCCCTGAACCATACCTCAGAAGTCTGCATTGCTGTCAAATACTTGAATCCTTTGAGGACAGAATCATGATTAGATGATGAATTGCAGGCAAAGTTTGCTAAAAGCTGATATCGTTTTAGTGTGAACTTAGAGGCGTCAAATGGAGCGCCTGAGAAGTAAAAACAGGCAAAATGGTCAAAAACAGGAGGAACGGCACCCCCCTTCTCCCCGTTGGTTTCAAATATGGACGAGTTGACTACAACAGTATTCGCTTCGGTGGCCGTTGCACAACTTCGCTTTTGTTACCACACTATTATTAATAATTATTAGTTATTATTAATTACTAATAGTTATTTCATAAATTATCGTTCTTCGGCGCAATAGACGAAGAGAGGAATGCTATCGTTATGATAACATACGCTCGTACTACAGCGAGGAATCACCCCTACGCGTAAGCTGAAATTATTAAGGGGTGAAGCAGCTTAATGTGAAAGGCATTCCGGAGGAGCAAACCACACAGCTCACCCGGGGTACGGTATGTCTGGGTAACCATGCATCCCGGTAAAGATGTTTTCCGGGGGAGGGGAAAGCACTCCATTGTGCTTTCCAGTACTAAAGATAAAAACTGCAGCGCTCATGATACGCAATCAACTCATTTGAAGTATACTTCTTACGAATATAGGGGTAATGTGAAAGAAGCCCTCAGATTTGCGTTTCCGCCTCCCATGGTACGAGAGAAAACCCAGTTTTCGGTCAGCGGAATGGACATTTTGCCTAGGCATAAAGGTGGAGGAGCTCCAGGGTGGATGACCAGTGCAAACAAAGTGGATGGGATGTGGGCAGGTAGTGTGGAATGTAGGACATCCACCGGTCCTTATCAAAAGTACGCTCGAAATGAGTCGTTCACTTATTATCTTATCCGTAGTGTTCGATAGCCCAAGAACTGCTCTCTAGTACGAAGGTGAAATAGCAAAGAGCGTCCCTCTCCCAATCCACATTTTTACCGCAGTCTCTTTTCCGCGTTATAGCTTTGTTGATAGTGCGATTTTTGCCACCGTTATCGTATACGTGGACCCTCCCTGCCCTCTCCACTACCCATCTTTCTATTCCAAGAATTTCATCGCATCGTGAGTTTTTCCTAAGTGGAGGCAGCAAGAATGGTTGGTTTATTGGTTGGCAATAAACAGATCAGAAAAAACCTGTCAACGGAAACGCACGAATAAGCACGTAGTCCCTTCATTAGAATCAGACGTCTTTGCAAAAACTCCCCAGTTCTTCCTTTTGCTGTTAACTAGACACATCAGATAATTTTTGAGCTTGATACTATTTCGGACAAGACATGGGCACTCTGCTCCATTTGACTGCTGATGCTATGAATGGACTTGGACAAGGTTCCACTCCATGTGAAAGGAGTGTTTTGTCTACGTGACTACATACTCCTTACTGTACCTTACTTCTCTAAAAGCCTATGGATCACTCAAGCGCTCGACTGTCCAGCAATCCTCAGAACTAGAGCCTTCTTCATAAGCATGACGCTGAGGTTTTTCTATTTGTCCTTGTTAGCCTTTATGCGTCATGAAACTATGCATGTTGATTTTCACAGCTCCGACAGCGCACCTCTCCACGCAGTACATTGGCCATTTCTTTGTATGAGGGTAAATTTGGTGTGACGCTGGTAAAGGGAACCTGTATGTCAAGATGCTTTTTCGTGCACTTCTTTTACTCGAATTGATGATTTCGGCTTGAATTTTCGCATTTCATGTTTTTAGTTCTTTGAATCCCAAAACCTAGGGTTAAGGTAACAACAGAAAACGATTTTCTGCGCTTCACGCACTTTTAGGATAGCTTCAGACTATTCGGCATAATCAGTTCTTTTGAGATGCGCCATGCATTCTTCGTCCATTCATAATCGTAATGGCATTTTGAATGCGTGGTGGCCCATACAATGTGGGGTGGGGGGCGGAGGATCAGTCAGTATGCAAGTCTGATGTTTCCATCCTTACGAACAAGTCAGACGCTAATTAGCAGAGAGATGGATGGATGGAAGGTTTGGTTGGCTGAAAAGGCATTCAATCCTGGATTTGATTCTCGGTCGGTGCGGTGACCGGCGCCCCTTGTCACTGCACCCGTTTTTCTCCATACAACTGCAAGAAAATGCTCAATAACTGTTTTGGCAAAACATCTACCTTGACCGCGAGCGTAGATAGCATTTGATATTCAGTATCCAAAGGTAAGGGTTACGAAAGGTTGTGGAGGAATTTAGAGGGGGCGTGGGGAGTATTCACTGGTCAGCCAATCTCGGAGCAGAGAAGTCGTCAAGAATATCCGTAATATTGCTCTTCTTTTTCCGTTTCATTTTCGACATGGATGAGCGACGGTAAAGAACGACGTTGTTCGGACGTGTTAACCCCGATAGCCGCCATCATGCCAACAAGCATAGTGTTTTGATTGATAAGGCATATACGTGGGCAAGTTGGAAGATACAGCCGCTAGAAGGGAAATGATCTTCCAAAATGAAAAGCCAACAGCAGACAGCTTGCCAATATCACCAACTAAACAAATACGTGTGATCGCTTTTGGGGCGGATCGCCTTCAAGTGCCTGCTCAACCAACGCACCTTGAAGACGCCACACTCCGCTGCATTGGCATTGAGTGACGCGGAACCTTTAACGTGACCACTCCATTAAAGGCCATTAATTAAAAAGCGATAGCGATTTGTTATACCATTGATGTTACATTGATCCTTACTTTCATGTGATTCTTAGAAGTTCAAATGTAAATTATAGATGGGCGTAGAAATACAATGGTGGTTGTTGCATTGTTGCTTCTGAAAGCCGTTTTCTTCTGAAAATTCTAAGAAATCAGTGAAATTCTTCTGAGTCGATCTCGTCTACAGCTGTGCACGGAGTTGAAAACACCCTTAGCTGCTTGAGAAACATCCAACTTTGTCCAATATGGGAAGCATGAGGTTCCGCAAAACGACAGGCTGAGTAGGCGAATGTCTGAAGGCATTGCGTCTTCTCTCCCAAAAATTCCGCAGCGAAACTCTCGCAAATGGAAGTATGCAGCTTATGTTAAGGCACTGACTGCGTCAAGGTGAACAAGTTCCATGTCTGGCCGAAGCCTTACAAATGATCGCACCCACTAGTGCTTCGCTCCACGAGCCCCTTTGGCTCCGCTTTCATTGTTAGAACCAACAGCCGCTCGGGAGGCTGATTTATCCCAGAAGCTGCTGTCCGTTGAACATTCATTCGTTTTTGCTTGGGACTTTGCGTGTGACTATTCTGACCACGTTCAACACAAGGTGAAGCGGTAACAGAGACTCCATGCACGATTCATTTAATTTCCAAGGAGCTTCTTTTTGAAGGTAGGTTTTCCGATAAAAAGGCAGCTTATTGGAAATTAAGTTAGAGATAGTTCAGTGATGCACGAAATAGAAGAATGGCTTAGAACCCGGGAAATGGGCTTTCCTTGCCCGCTGATTTTCGCGCTGATACTGCTCTCATCGGTGCTGTCCTCTGGGGCGTACCGCGCCGATGGCGCAGCGGAAAGGCCATGCCAGATCACCGCGGGCATATCCTACGATGCGAATTGAGTGTTGGTCCCCACCCTTATGGGGTCCGCCTGTATCACTAGGTGAGTTTCTCCTTCGACCTTGTTCCCTATCTGGAATCCTTCAATGTACGTATATACTTCTGTTTTGGGAAAAAGGCTGTCGAATGGCGCTAGCCCTGAGCATTGTAAATACAAGCGGTTTCAGAAATAATATGAAGGCTCACGCAACCAATGTGCATGGAATACATTACTTTTTGGGTTGTGGGCCTTCTGAAGCTGTGATAGCATTCGATCAATTATACATAGGAAATTTCCTGTGCCACATTGCGAAGCTTCCCATGACGGCGCCTCCACCCCGTCGATTTCTATTTGCTCTGTGATCACTGCGTGTTTGCCAATCATGTGCACTTTGCGCCAACACCATGGCTACATGTGGCACCATGCTTTCTGTACTGAGTTCATAATTCCTCCGTGTTGATTGTGTTGTTTATTTCTTCAATTGCCTACTCTCG
>MU890135.1:0-31382 GCA_036418205.1 Ostertagia ostertagi
TTGCGACCCATCTCGATGAAATGAGGCACAGAAATTATTTATGTTGAAACTTCCCCTATGAGAGTTGTTGTTGGTCTTGGTCATCATTATGGCATTCATTTTTGAAGTCATTGCCTCATGTGCCGGATTGGCACCGCAACTTCTCCCCGGATTGGTTGCCAGTCTGCAAGTGGGACGTATCGAATGTAGTAATCACAAATTTGACGTGCATTTTTGGCGCCACATCTCCCTACTACTGGTGAAGAGCAGAACGCGCTCAAGTCGTTAGGGGAAGGGGACATTGAATTGAGGAGCTCACAGAGGGGTCTAGCCTTAGGGAGGGTAAGGGATTTCTGGGGAGGACATGAGCAAACTATGTTTTCCCTAGCGTTCCTCCCCCTCCTGGGCTTAGTCCTGGTGTCATCCACGTGCCGTTTTTAAATGCCGTATTTTGAATGTGCCCTTCCCCACAGGACATGAGCGTCCAGTGGCGATATACCAGCGCCTAATTTAGGCGGTACCAAAGATGATTGTCAAATTTGTCATCAACCTGGTGAATCGCCACCATAGAGTTTGTGTCGTTCTTATCCAGTTTGGTTCAAATGGCGCTCGCGCCACCAGCGCCGCCATCAGAAATGAACGTCATGTCATTTTCGTGATCAGTATCACCATTACTTCTCGTATTGAAGGTTTCAGCAAACACGATTTCCTGCCCGCTTTGCCTCAGTGGTAGGCACAGTAACCCAATTCTGCGATATTTGGACAATATTAGTATTCAGATCTTATAAAAAAACAATCGGGTCCGTAGACAAAGCAGAGCCTCCAACGTCTTGTTGGCTGCTTTTTGCCAATTGTGCGTGTCCAGATGGCATCACTCGAACATTGGTGCCCTTCTGGAAACATTAATGAATGCATGAATAAGTTAGCCATCCAGCGATGTAATAACTATGTCGTAAACCAAATGCTTCGTCGTTGCCCTTTGTCGTACCCCGACTTCACTCGAAACTCACCACCGTAGGGATCCTACTTAATTGTTGCTCATTTCTGTTCATCTCACATTTGAAAAACAAATTCTTCGGACAGAGTGAATCGAATAGTGATTGTTTCATTGGATTATTCTAAAGGCTCCACGAAGCGGCTAGAAGGGATGTGGTACAATAAGGTGACATAGGGAAAGAGGAAATCATGTAGGATAGGGATTCTAACTTTCTGTGAATGGTTGAAACGGTGGTGACCGCGCAGCATCGTCAACTCAATTCACTAAGCAGTAAAGAAAACAGTTTCCCAGCACGAGATTGCTCTATATCTGTTCACTAACTCGTCGCCGACAGGGTAGTGAAGTTATACATCATGGAGCTCGACCACTCCAGCATGGACCTCCCCGGCGCACTTGCCCGCTTCGGAGGGTATGGCTCCTAGGGCGTAGCAGGTCCGACCCCGCCCCGTCTAGGCCGCGCCTCGCTCGCAGCAATCGGTAACTCCTCGCCTCTGATCCTTAGTTTTGCAAGAGACGAGTATTAGTGATGAGCAGGATTCAGAGACCGATACAAGAGACCTGTACCGAGACCCGCGAAAAGAAACAGTGGTTGCCGAGAGGAGACAGCACCAGCTGTCAGTGGAGTCAGGCCTTCACCGTAAAGGGCCGAGCTAAAATCCGTATCACTCAGCTAAGCATATATCCCCAGCGGCCTAGCAGGGTCATACCCACGCCCGTTGCGTCCGCTGTACCTCCAGGGATGGGTAACCACTCGACGTCTGCCTCTAGTTTAAGGTATGCAAGAGAGCGTTAACGTGAATGAGAGCAGTAAGGAGAGAGTCGAGAGACTGTGAAAAAAGGGACGCATGGTCGACTGAGTAGGGGGAGAGCCAAAGCCATCGGTTGTGTGGGCGTGCACTGAATAGTCGGAGCCTAAAATCCAGTACACTGGTAGTCTAGAGATATGCACTGCAGACCCGAGAAGCGAACGATCTGTTGCATAAGCCTAGTAGAAATCAATAGTTCGGATGAGGAGTGCTAATTCAAGAATCCTGGCCTCCAGCACTCCAAATAGCGTGGCTTCTGTGTGGCACAACCGCGTGTGTGTCTAGTGGCGTGACTAATACTAAGGTCTGAGACACTGGTGGCCGCCAGTAGGCGCTCAAAACAGAAGTATCCTACTATATAAATAGCTCTAAGCGCTTGTGTTGCTGTGTGTTGTGTGTGTGTGTGTGTGTGTGTGTGTGGTGTGTCTGACCGGAAATTCATAACTTCGCTCCCTTTGGACCAAGAGCGCTCAAACTTCTAGGATATGTACGGGGCCGGGCGTGAACACTGATAGTGGGTGGCGGGAAGTGATAGCTACTGATAGAAGCTGATAACGGACGCCGAATGTTGATGTCACCAATTGCGTTACACCGTTCGCGTTGATGGTGGAGAGTTTGCACTCATATATGATATGTGGGGTGAGGCGGGGACCAAGAAGTTGAGTGAACGAATGTGGTAGCAACTGATAAGAACTGATAAGGGGCGTAAAAGTGTGGATACCACCAGTTTCGTTGCTGGCCCTCGCGGTGACATTGAAACCTTGGCTTTCACATGTGGTGTAAGGAATGGGACGGGAACAAGGTGGCGAGGATTGAATGTGGGTGACAGAAAGTGGTATGAGCGGCAACTGTACTGATAAAAGTAGCGAAATTGAGCGTGCACTCAGTCAAACTAAACCAGGCCCCTAGCAAGTGAATATGTTCCATTCCTATCCTTTCATCCAAAGAAGCAAAGAAAGTTGAGCTGCTCAACTATCCGGACCTGGACTAATAGCGAATAAAATCATATTTCCAATTTCCATCATAGCTCGGTAGATGCTGATTGATTGCTTATATTTCACTTACACACCGATTATTCAATTGTGGAAGTTCTATAAACCGCTAAATCGCCCGAGCTCGACATCAATGCTAAATGTTTTCGAAGTCATGATAAGTAACATTTCTATTCCGCGTGCTTCTGCGCGCTACTCACACCTCCAAGAAATTGGACGACCTTTGAACTTCATGGGACACATCTTCCAAAACATTTCACTGTCAAATTCTCTGTTGCGTAACCTAACATTCTGGAAGTTGTCCAGTTTCACTAAAGCCCGTCATTTGATGCGCGCGGTTGCGTGCGGAGCTAAACGTTTCTTGAATAGCGCAGAAAATGCAGACATGACCAAATTCGGGGAGGGATGGGACAGCAGGCAGGTTATCAACACACGCATCGGATACAGAAATGAATGAATGAATGAGTTGCGAACCGTCCTTTACTATCATGATCAGCATCCGCCTTTCATTCGGGATTTGGCATTTATATGCTAATGTGGCCAATTGGTTAGTCCTTGAAGAAGACAATGCTTTTCTCTTCGCAGTGGATTTGGAAATAATTAAATGGCCTAGTGGAAGACAAGTCGACTTGAGTGGAATTGGATTTGCAATTCAATTTCCAAGGCTCTGTGATCACGTGTCCATGCTCTTCATTCCTCCCTTAGTCTAGTAAAATTGAGGGATTGGCCATACATCAGGAAACATTTCCGGGGATGTTCGTTGGCCATGGACAGCTCAGACCTTACAAGCTCACAGAGCTCAACCGTTAATGAGCTCAAGTGAATGATAGTTGAAGATCATTTTTAAGTACTAATGTATTGTGAGTGAATGGATAATCGTTATCGTGTCCACATTAGGATCAACCATTACGTTCGGCAAAATTTTAGTGGAGTACTCTGTAAAGGGTTCCCCACGCGACGCTTTTGCTCAGCAGTAGTTACAAAGCACTGATATTAGCTCATAACTCTGTTTCGACCGTTCTTTCAAACACCTCTCCTTTTTTATTTACCAGATTAGTCCCCCGTCAACCGCCGGGACCTTCCTTTCCTGCGCAAGCTTTCTATCCTCCGCTATGGTCCCTTCCTCCTGTGACACCAACACCTCGTGGAAGTGACGCGTATGCAACACAATGGTGTTTCAAACAGTAGAAGGGACACAATCATGATATGACGGTAGATTTCGCTTCCCTTCCTCATCCTCCCTTCCTCTCTCCACTGCCCTCCAGCTGCCACTGCAGCACCATGTGGAATGAACGGAAGTGTGCTAAGCAGGTGTTTATATAGCCCTAAGAGTGTTATCACAACTATCCTGCTACAAAACATTGATATCTCAAATCCTGTAAGCTACCCGATTTGTTAGCGGTTTGTTTATCCCATGAGCTTCCTTCTCACTCACTTCATTTTGCGGACGGACACACATACATACATACACACGCACACACACACACACTCACACACACACATACAGATACACAAACCGACACACAAAGTTAGCGCTTTATAATATAGTAGGATTTTTAATCCTTACATTATATAGCTATAGGATTAAGTGAACCAATGGACCAGTGTCTTAAGAGGTGCGCCGCGCTATTGCTTTCTATCAGCAGCGGTGGTTTATGACTACGCTTATAAGCGCTAGCCGGCCATTCTTCTAGACGGTTTATCCGGGTATCCGACAGGAGGTCCGTCGCGCGGCAAGAAACCAGACGCAGACAAGTCGTACTGTGGATGTGGGGCGTATTATAGCACATCGGTTTAACCCTTTGACGACCGCCGTTATGCATGCGTCACTCTCACTTCTTTTCAAATTTTTTCATCAGTAATTATTAACTCTACAAAAATTCTATTTGTAGTAATTAGCGCATTATTCCGCGGATTCGATAATGTATATGTGTACTTTTAAAACATGAAAAATGCCGAAATAAACCATGAAAAACGAGCCGCCACCGAGCGAAAGTGTGGCCCACCGGCGGGCCACACGTCGTCACAGGGTTTAAAGGAAGCGATCACGATAGATCGTCACAGGGGTTTAGAGGGGACGTGAGGTCTCAATAGTACGCCAATGGCGAAAAAAGCAAAGAAATCCGTCGAAAAATAAGCAAAATAGTACCCCTTTGATTGCCCTTTCATTTTCGACCATGGATGAGCGACGGTAAAGAATGACGTTGTTCGGACGTGTTAACCCCGATAGCCGCCATCATGCCAACAAGCATAGTGTTTTGATTGATAAGGCAATACGTGGGCAAGTTGGAAGATACAGCCGCTAGAAGGGAAATGATCATCCAAAATGAAAAGCCAACAGCAAACAGTCCATCCAGATCATCAACAAAACTAGTGGGCGTCACGTCACTGGGGGCGGGGCGTCACGCGGGTCCTGCTCAGCAACCACAGCACCTTTCGCCGTGGGAGGGCCACACATCGCTTCCTTGGCAGCCAAGTAATTGCTCCGTGTGGCGCAGGTTCTCCCCGATGCGAAAATTCCTTATCGTAATCGCTTCCTTTAACTTGACGCAAGTCGCTACAGTACGCCACGCGCTGCAACCCGATCGCTGACACCTACGTCTCTGCCTTCTCGCCGCGCAACACTGCCGGGCCTCCTGTCAGGTACCCGGTTTCTCCTCAGGAAGTGGTTGTGAAAGTAGAAGGTTTGATTGGCTCTGAAATCATTTCATCTGTGACCTCAGCTGACAGATAGCCTTTGTTAGCTCCATCCCCAAATTTGGTGAATTGTATGTCTTCACTGAAAATCATGAGAGTATCGCTCAGCTGCTTGCTTGACGGTGTTCGCATGGTGTGCCAAGATCTTTCCCCTTATCGATCTACGAAGAATCGCTTTGGAATGTAATTTCCGTGGATTAGAACTGTCGCACATAACTTGGCAAATTGTTCTGCTCATAACTCTGTTCTTTCCAAAACACTGTCGCTGAAGAGGGAATTGTGTTTGCTCAGAAACAACCCCTAACTCCATGAGTTGCATGAAATAACGCATGCCACTAATAGTCCAGTTATGCACGTGCAATATTGAAGAAACCTTTCTGACACACTTTTTTAGTAGGAGCAGGAGATGCTGAACCGGTAACAAGAGAAGATCGCTATCGTCGCGGTGCAAGTTTGCAGTCGTTGACCTCGGATGGGGAGTATGCTGATGCGGAGGAAGACTGGTTGGTTGAAGACTATTCGTTACAGCATGCATTCTGAACGCAAAAATTAGGTAATAATAAAGGAGACCACAAAAATTGAAGTGAGTCAAAAAAATCACCTGTCGCTTGTATCACCTGTCGCCCCGCTGCTCCTTCGTAATTTCTCGGCTGGTGCCCACAGCCTTGCATCTCGTTCCTATGGGTGCGCCCAGTTCCATACGGCCTCGTCGTCCTGCGAAGCCCATAGCGTTCCATTTCTCAAAGAAAACTGGAAAAAATCATGTAATTAACAACATTCACGACGACGCCCCTTTTCCACTTTTCGGTCGCGTGGGACGGACGCGATTTTGTGGGCGCCGCCGCCTCACCACATCACCTCAGATTTTGTACTGTAAATGAACAAAAACATGAACGTCACAAAATGATTTCAGCAATGTTCAATGTGTAGAAGTATTATCAACAACATATAATAGTAGTGTTCCGATCAAAACGACGAATAGTGGATAAGAAAAGAGAGCATCTATGTCATTCCCCCATAGTGCATTCTCAAAGCCCTTTAAACCTGATAGCGAATTTACACCCGACTAACGCTCCACTACTAGCGCCTGGCAAGCGATACCCGCTGCAGCCCATACGGTGCATAGGCTGAATGTTTAAAAGGGAGTGGAAAAGCTTTGTGAGGACAGTTCTCGTCCACAGTGTTATAAGAGCAATCGCTAGTTAAACGTTAATAGCGATCACAGTGTTGGTCCCAGTGAGCAACAGGTTGTTTTCATCCTTTTCTCTAGATCAATTCGACTATTTCAGAAGTAGAAACAAATAAATAAAACTTATCTGACAGCTGGATACTAAAGATAAAAGGGAAGTCGCAGTGTGCCCATAAATCCGTGCGAAAGGAGAGATGGAAATTAACAACAGTGGTACTGCGTAGGAGACTCCCAAATAGAACGCTCGGGGGCATTTTCGAGGCAATGATGCTTATCGAAGTGCATAATAAACTCCGAGCGAGAGCTCTCACCACGGTCCGGAACTCTGCGCCACCTCTCCCCCTCCCCCCATCATTCGGAACGGCCAAAGGGTGGGCAACGGCAGCGTATTTGATGTAGTACCCGTATACGTTATCCGCTCATCCTCATTCTGAAGATTCACATTATTCCAAGCACCATATCCTTCTTATGCTATTGATATGTGTATCTTCTATGGCATTCTCCTCGTTCAAACCTAACGGCTTTTGTCTCGCCCTTTTGATGGGCTGAGCTAGAGCCCCGAGCCGCGGACCCTTGATTTCAGAGGCAACAGTCCGCGAGCCCGAGAGAGGGACGAATTGAACTCTCACTGGTAGGCAATGTAACAGTAGTCGGACATGTAATATCTTTTTGCGCTTCTAGCTCGGAACTGTCTTAGACGCCTCTCGTACGCCCCTTCAAACCAATACATGTCCAATCATTTGCGTCTCTCAGCCATCGTGCCCTAAAGTTTGTTTTTTCGTGATTCACCGTTCAGGGAATATTTTTTTCGGAGGGGTTTCTAGTCTATGCCTAGCCCCCTTTTCCCCTTCTAGATAACGCTAACTCCATGATTCATGGCCCCTTTCCCTGGCTCATAACGAACTTTTATATCGCGCAAATCCTCTCAGCCCCGTACAACCATTTTCGATAGCAACTGTGCAAGCTCCCACAAAAATGAATATTTTTTTGTTTAAGGGAGCATGAAGAAGGAGAGGAAGCGATTGATGTCACTGATCGTCGAGACTCGTCACTTCAGGTTCCTCTACCGCCAATTGTAAGTTGGTGGCGCATGCACACTGCTGTATTATAATTTGACCGGAGTCTACGGAATACTCATGCTTGCGCTCTTGTTCCTTCACCGTCGAATTCTTTGATTAGTTGCTTCAACCCCTATTTCCATTTATCTGCGCATTGGTGCGACAGCTGACTGTGGCTACATACAAGTCACTGATTGAGCATGTCCTCTGCCGGCCGAAGGTTTTATGTGGCAGGGATCTGGGCGGAGCGTCGCACGTCTTGATTGTCTCCTGCAAATTTTGAACGTTATGCGCCAGGTAGCCAGAGCCCTCACAGACTCCGGCAGTGCATATTGTATGATCAATTCCTCGATTTAGCCCTTCTTTGGCCTCATTGAGATTGATACTATGCATGCCAGTAAATCGTTCTGCCTCAGAGGTACGCAAGACTGTTGCAGCCTACTCTATGTTTAGGTCTAGAATAGAGGTCGTCGAACGAATGCCATTGGATGAGTTTCACACTCGCCGTTAAGTCACGTAGAAAAGTCAAAGAAATGACGAAGGCAAACTTGCTATACTGGAAACTTCGTTGAAAAAAGTTGGCTGCCTATTTTTTCTTTGCATTTATCTCCATCCCATCTTCTCATTGCTCGCTCCGCATCATGATTTTTGAAGGTCACTGTGGAGTTTCCCGTTATTTTCCTTGCCCTTGTGATCACGTTCATGTGATTTGAACCCTGGTGTTCTCTTAATGACGTGTATGTTTCAAAGATAGCAAGGAAATCCGGTGTCCCGAATTCGGTCAGTGATCAGCGATTAGAGAATTGACCTTTTTTCCTTGTTTGGTATCGAAGATCAGGTAAGCCGGCTACGCCATGCGACACTTTAATGACCATCGAACTGCAGCGATTCCCACTAAACACTCAGACATACTGCCTATTCAGTGGACTCTCCTTTCTGTACATAAATGCTATGGTGCTCTTCATGAATTTCAAAATGAAAGAGTCTTTTTTGAAAACGAGGGCTTCTGTATGCTCCTGGGCTCGGGATGGAAGCAAAATCTTTCCAGATTTGTTTGTTTTCTTGCGAAGTATCCTTTGCCCGCACGTTTCATTTTTATAAGAAGTACCCTTTTAGGGCGCCCTTACTTGGGCTTGTCTCGATAAGGGAAACTGTGGAGGAATTACGGCGCTATGGAGGGTACGGGAGCATCCTCTAGGACTAGGCGTAGTAAGGGGCAGGGCTGAGAAAATAGGAATTTGCCGCACCTTAGGGTAGTTCCTTTCTCAACAAAAAGGCGGCGTTTTACGCGATAAATGAATTGCCATCACTGTGCCCCCGTATCTTGCAGAAGCGCTGGAATTACTAGTCTTTCCTGGCCGGAGTGCGTACCATAAGGTTTCAAGATGGAGAATGGTTATTGTACTTGAACTACGGACTGGGCCGTAGTTATCAAGCCATGTTTTCATGCATTATCCTGGTGGTGGAGAATTTAAGCAAATTGAGAAGAAATGAAATGAAATCAAGTTGAATGCAGTGCAATACCCATTACGGCCCAATAGGGGCAGAACACTGCCAGAAATTATAATAATAGTTGGTAATATTTTGCGGTAACTTTTAAGCTAGATATGGGCTCAAACAGCAAACTGCAGCTGGGTTCATACTCGTTGTTTCAGGAGGATAGTAAAATACGTATTCCTCGAAATTCCGAATGATACTCACCGATTAGGAGAGTGGAAGAATAGTAGAATAGGAGAATGGGAAGATCTGCGAATCGTTTCGATTAATTTGGTCATCTTATGCTTGTCTTCTCACCCAGGCACACCATCGATGTAGCATCCAAAATGCGTCTAAACTTCTCTCATTTCCGCACCCTTCAGGCCTACGTTCCCGATACGCAGTAAGGACGCGGTTCTTGCCTCACGAGTAGTCGAAGCGTATGAGGTTGTTTGTGAAGTTTTCTCATCAACGACCTTTCCAGTTTTGAACTGAAATAGTGTTAAATTGCCTCAAACAAAGGATATCTTGATGTAAAACTCTTTCGCGACAATGCGCGCTCTGGCTTGTTCAAGAGCTTGATTACACAGTTTGCGCCGTTTACCTTGAAAGAGCTTCCCGACAATGGTTGTCAGCAGTGCTCACACGGCTATCGTACGCTCGACTGAACTGCGAATTATTAAACAGCCCACGTATGTGTCGTGAATCTTTTTCCGTTCAATGACGTCATTCGCTGTATGAATTCTGCTGATGTGGCTTCGTTCGTGTGGGCGTCGAATTCGTCTATGAAGAATAGCCATCCATTTTTTCACGATTGAATAAGCGACAATTCACTTATCGGTTCGAATCGCGTTAGTAAAGCAACAGGGAATTCTAAATCTCTTTTGGAATGTTTTGGTAAATCAAAGATTCCCCGAACAATACTGACGTTGGTTTGGAAAGCTGTGCAATTTTCAAATAGCGGGTTTTTCTTATATTATGGTAACAGAGAGGCAAGTATAGTGCATCAGGGATGAAATTAAAAAAAAAAAAAAAAAACAAGAGGTTTCTAAGGAAATTGAAAATGTTAGCCGGGTCCGGCGTTTATTGAAAAGTTGGTAGGCCAGTCGATGCACGAGATCTGGGTGGGCCGTGGGAGCATGTGGAAAACAAGCTTCAGAAGCGATTAGACCGAACGCAAATGTCTTTACCTTTTCTAATAGATAAGATATCTCATCTGACAGGCTTGACGACAAAGCGCTCCTGCTTATGGTTAGAAAGGGCCCATCGAGGTGCTACTTTAGAGCAAATAAGTGGCAAAAATAAACAACCGGAAATTTTTGCAGCGAAGATTGCGCGTTCGGGGCGCTTGTGCAGGAAGATTGTCTAGTAATAAGCGCCAGTAAGCTATAAATAAATAATAAAATATAATAACAAAAGCTGGGTCAAGGGAAAGCGTTCTAACCCAACCCCCTTATGGTGTACTTCACAGAAAGCGAGAGGTGCAGGTTCGAGTCCTGCCCGGGACAAAGAGTTTTGCCCGTAGCCTAGCATTTTTGAATAAGCAATTTTTCATTGAGAATTTATGGTGATTGCGATGAGAATAATATACCACGAACGTCGCGGGTCAGCTGTGATAGATTGTTGCGTGCCACTTCGCTCCTTTTCCCTGGCTCTGTGAGAGTTTTTTTTCAGCAGTTCTCTTCGAAAATCCATCCTTCATTCTCAAATGCAAGCGAATTGCTGCATATTTTCATGTACCATGCATAAGCAGAATATTCCCGGCCCCATTACCGTGATATTGACGCAACTTGTGTTAACGGAGTGGGGGCTCTCGATACTTGATCTAAGGATAAGGATAAAGGATAAAGCATTTGCCGTTGATCAATCCCTTTTTGGGATGCGGCACGCATTCTACTTCCATTCGTAGTGGCGTTTGAATGCGATGTGGCCTATACAATGACTTGCGGGGGCCAGCCGATGTACAAGTCAGTGTTTTTATCCTCCCAGACAAGTCTGGTACCAATTAACCGACCCCGGAGGGATGGAAGGCTTGGTTGGCCCGGGCGACTCACGACCCAGGATTTGATCCCCGGACCGCTCGCGTGGTAAGCGTGCCACTTGCCACTACACCACTTCCGCCCCCGATATTCGATCTGATGAAGGAAAACCTTCCTAATATTTATTGCTTGAAAATAGTCGTGGTTTCCAGTCTCTGTTGCTTCTGATGAATTCTCACAAGTTTTTATACGACATTCTTGCCTGTTCAGCCTTTTCCGCTTGCATTTGGGCAGGTTTGAGTGTGGATTTCAAAAGGAATATTCTTTGAATCGATTGATTTTCACATTGATACCGTGAGAGGTCAAAGATATTTAGGGATTACTACGATTTTATTTTATTTGCCCCATTCGTCGTACTCTTCTCAACAGGAGTCTATGTTTACTGTTTGTCCTGGAAAACAGAATCTGATCTTGCCGTTTTCAAAGATCTTTTAATAGGCGCAGGAGGTGGTCTGTTTACCCACCAGATCAAAGATCACAGGAAAAGCGCGGCAATTCTCGATTCTGGCAATTTCGTTACGTGGCGCTCGTTGAGTCATTGCCATTTGATGCGCCCCACAGGTGGTCGCCGGCTTCTGTCCTCCAAAACCAAATTCTTCCACGGCAGACTCATTCCTCTATGAAGACCTTACCGTTTCCTCTCAGCTCTCAATTTTTCCCATCTCTGCATTTATTCAGTTGATATTTCTTCTTGAGAGTGCGGTTTCATTGAGGGTTCTACTATTATATGTTGTCGGCAATTGTTAGCTGAGTTTGTTTAGTCTAAAATCGATTCGAAGAGAGCTTAGGCCTGCCCATGTAGACACAGCAGTCGATCGATTTGTCGCATTTTTTTCTTTGGTCGTAGTTTCTTCTTCCGTTTTCACATATAGGAAGTGATTTTAGGGTGCTATGTGAGTTGGGTGGGCACGACGATTTTCGAACACCTAAATTACCCCGAGTAATGTATGCTTAACCACCACTCCATAGTTCCTCTTTGCACCAAGGCGAAATCCCATAAAAAGGAGGTGCAAAGGGGTGGGTAAGCAGCATAATTTTCCCAGAAGTTCAATCCACTCAAATGTCTTCGTTACTCACATAGCGCCTATTTTCGATACGGTGTCTGAAGGTGTGAGCCCAGAAACACGATGAATTATTTGTTTCGCTTTGCTTCCATCCGTCGTCGATCTCTGGTCTTTCTGAAGGGTCAGTGGACGACAGGATTTTGTTGTGGCAGTTCATGGCGTTGGATTAAGAAGTGTTAATCCACATCTGTTTGTTGTCGGAAGGGTATTCAGGGCTGCGAGGTCAGTTGTGCTATTGCAAGATTACATGCACCAATACTGATGTGAACTCAATGTGTGGTTAATAAAAGAACGCGTACAGCGTTGGTCAGCTGGGTGGAGTTTTAGTTGGGAGTACCTGACAGGAGGCCCGTCGCGCGGCAACAAGGCAGAATCAGCGGACGAGTCGCAGCGCGTACTGTAGTGTTGCGTCAAGTAAATAGAATGTACCATTGTACGTCCTACTTCGCACCACAACGCTGCAACTCGTCCGCTGGCCCCGCCTCCTTCCCTCGCGACGGGGCCTCCTGTCTGATGCCCGAGGGAGAGCCGTTGTAGTTCATGGATCTGCCCCATAAACTACTCCTACTCCTTTTTGCAGGAGGAAGCACTCAGTTGGGTGAAGTTTTTTTTAAGCAGGAACGGAGCTTGAATGCCACAGGTACTTTCCAAGTGCTCAGCGCCACAGTCCCTCTCCCGCTATCTTCTCTTCTCATCAACTCGCTTGAGCCATGGGTGTTCGTGTTCAGGGATCTGAAGCTTTTGTGGTGAATTGAATGAATATGAGAATTCGTAGGCCCAGTGGGGTTATCATTATATCATCTCGTTCCTCTGTTCTGCTCTTTCGGCTGTTCGGGGTAGCTTGTTCTGCAACTGATCTGTAAAGAAAAGCCGAGGACGATCCACGACCTTTTCTTATTTGAACAGCAAATCCAGTTTGATCGAAACGCTCTTCATCACTGGCAGTGTCAACATCATTATTTTTGCAGCTTTCGGCCTCTCACGGCCAATTTTATACCTCTCCGGTATACCACGTCTTACAAACAATTCCACGTCACTCGCTTGTGAAGAGGTGCAAGGTACCGCATGCAGGTACCACTACTTAATTGTAGATCTTGATCCGAGCTTTCTCCGATGAACTTGGAAATGTTCGGCTAAGAAGCCAAATTTCGGCGCTGATAAGATCCGTGTTGAAATACGCCATGAGTTCTACTTCCAGTTCTACTTTTCTTTGGAATCCATTGACGTTTTGGATACGTTTTGGCCCACATATACGTACAATGACTTGCGGAGTTAGCCTATGTGCAAGCAATGTTTCCTCCCTCCCAGATAAGCCTTGTTCCGATTAACCGATCCACGAGGGATGGAAGGCCGGGTAGACATGTTGGCGGAGAGTTCGATCGAAGACGTTTCCATGACTTTGGGATGGCGCCACGGACACGAGTACCACAGTGTTAAATGCGAATGAAAAAGTGTGTCCATTTTGGAGTTCTAATCATTTCGAGAGTTAGGCGCGCAGATCTCTTTCCTAAAGTCATCAAATATTTTTGATTCCTTATCCCCCTTCTGCTAGCGAAAGCTTATTGAAACGATTCCTTTCAAGCTTTACATTGGTCATATCGTAAAAGTACTGTTATCGGCAATCACAAATACTTCCAGTTTGATTGGTCAGCTATAATCGGTTCGCATAGCACTGCAGCTTTCCAGCTCAAGCGTTCTCGAGGTCTTTGGAACGCTAAGACTGTAATCGTTGTTGGCGCGATAACTGCGAACACTCTCGTTTGCTGTGACTGCACATCTCCGAACAACAGAACTCTGATTCTATCTACACCTCTGTGTCACTGGGAGTAATGGAGTTCTTGTCCATGTTCTCACTCGAGTGACTGGTCTCGCTTTGGTTTGTGATGTCATTCTCGGGGTCCCTATGGACTTGTGCTCGCTCGGTCGGCTAATAACTCGGCTACATGGCAATCCTCTTGCTTTCGCATGCCTCATTGAGGCTGTTCGGCGCGAATTAAGAGAAAGTCGTGTGGCCATGCTGATTCACCTGAACTTGGCCGGAACGCAGAGCTATGCGGCAATTCTCCTGCCACTTCAGTACTGATCGAGAAGAGAAAACGCTACCCAAAGATGGAACTAAAGAAATATGTTTGGAGTGAGCTTTTTAGGTTGTGAGCAGGTTGATCTGACCAAGCAAATCAAGCGTGTCACTTTCGGGTAATATACACTTGCTGCTTAATCCGTTGACGACCGCCCTCTCTGCGCTCCGGCACTTTTTCATAGTTTTTTTTAGTATCGTTAGCTTTCAAAAATTTGTCATGAACAACAAGTTCTTATTTCTCGGACCCAGTAATGTATCTAGGCCTCCTTTTGAACACGAAAACTGCCAAATAAAACGCATGACAAGACGAGGCTCGTCTATGTGGAAGTGTGGCTCACCGAAGAGCCATACTTCCACGCAGACGAGGGTGAATGGAAACTCATCAAGGGCCATTTTTTTGGATATGTGGCAAAGCATTTGCACACTCGTCACTTAAGGACCCTTATACCCTCTTTGGTCATCAAAAAATTATTTCTTTTTTTTGAGGTGTTCAAAAACATGTGAGCTGCTTAATAAAGGTACCTTCGGCAAAAATCTCCTAGGACGTATCAAATTATCAAGAAGTAGAGGAGACTCAAATGTCGTCGCTGTGGCAATGAGGCGGATTAGAAAGAATGATGTCAGCCTCCAAACATTGCCAATTCCTTATCTGCTGCAGCTTCGCATTTCTCTGTGTCTCTCTTGTCCCTTTATTCCTTCTCTCTCGTTTCGTACTCTTCGTCCTCGAGCTCCTTTCAAGCTTGTCAGCTGATCAAAGAGCATTAAGGGAGCATGGCTTATCAAGTGTGTTGTTTACAGGTTTTCTGTGCTTCTTTTTCTTTGTTGAGTCACATAACACCTACTGTTCCTTGTTTGAACCTTGATACTCTAATCTGTTATCGTGGAATGTGCCTGTAAGTGGTACGTACTTTGGTGCAGTCTTCTGTTGACGTTTCCCGGATTATTTTTGAGCACACCTATCGAAACTCAACTCCTCAAAAATTCTTGCTTAATTTTCTATATTGGAACTTGCCTTGACATTTTTGCGATGAACATAGTCTTCATCATTTTTTGAAAAGGTATCGCTTATCTTTTGAGTCATCAAACTGTTGACAGTACCTTCATTTACCGCACTCCTCCTTTACCAACCTTTGCTGTAGTCCTTGCCGTGTTTCGATTCGTTTGATTGTGTATTCATTATCTGACAACATAGCGTCGTGTTATCAGTAATGTTCTTCTCAGCGTTTCACTGACCCCACTCGGTCGCTCTTGGCTCTTCCGCTAGCGATCCGATTCACTAACACACTACCATAACTATGGTGAGTAGCTATGTTCTTAGTGTCTGCAAGTCTTTTTCGAGTCTACATACTGAAGGAGGGGGTGTAGTGCAATTGTACCGCCTACAGCAGTACAGATTTTTGCAGAGTGAGAAAGCTTCGGGGTACGTGAATCATTTCGCTTTGACTTTCACACATCCCGGATTATTCCCTTCGCGAAAATCGGAACTGCAGCAGGTGGCGTGAAGTTCTGCCGCGTGCCTCTCCTGCGATGTGTGGAGCCTCTTTTTGGCGCTCATGTTCCTAGAGGACATTCAAAACAGGGCATTTAAAACAGCTGGTTGGTGAAATTGGGACTAAACCCAGGAGAGGGGAGTAAACACCAGGTAGAACAAAGGTTGCTCACGTCCTCCCCAGAATTCCTTTCCCCTCCCTAAAGCTTAGTCCCAAGTTCTTCGTAATATACAGGTCACGATACACTCTTTTAGATTAGCTAGAATCAAACAGTAAGCGCTGATTCCCTTGTTTTAGTCCACAAGAAATGCCTTTAGCGCGATTCTAAGTGCACTCCACACACACATGTCTCCCTTATTGCGATATGCACCTAAGTTCTATAGGTCATGCTGCAGTCACATTTACGCCCCCCCGTCCTAATGAATGAGCCGCCTCTTCTTTCCTTTTCATGAGATTGGTTTCATATAAATGCTGTAGTCATAGTGTAAGTTTGATTCGAGTATGAAAATGTGACAAAAAGCGTTTACCAAATGCTTTGTGCATTCTATTCTGAGGGAAGGGCGCATCGATATTCTAATTCAGTGATGGCTTTAGTTAGACCTAAAAATGAAGGATTACGCAAGTGTTACACGTAGCTCATCGGTGAAGTACTTTCATAAATTTTCGCACGCATCTCCCTTTCACTAGTGACGCTCCTCAATCGACGGTTTCCTGGTTCTGTTCCTCGGCATTTCCTTTACTTTTCTCGAGCGCGTCAACTCTTCATTCTCGTCTTTCGTTTTGGAACACTATCACTTTTTATCATCCACCATCTGTTCAGCGTCTAAACTATGTATATTATAATTTCACATTACTAAATAGGTTTTGGGAACTAATATTTTGCTGTGCATTCGTTGTGCAGAACTAATATGGTTTGACACTTCTCTTCACGCCTAACGAGTGTAGCGTGCGCATTTCACTGCAAAAACTTCCTCTTATACGTAGAAGGATACCTTCAACAACTATGTAAAGACCTGCTTCACGCTACTTAGACACTTGAATCGTCCATCACCTTTTTTCACACTTTTCTTTTTCAGAGTGTTGACAGTGTATGGGTGGGGCGAGACAGGATTATAGTCTAGAGTGGGGATGAACGGGCGAGAGGAAGGTAGGAATTACATACGCACCCTGGAGCTCCTCCGACCCCCTCCCTATAACCTAGCCCTGAATTTGAGCGTTACCTTGGAACCTTCCTGCCTCGAGCAACTAATATGGTAAAATTGAAGAGAATTCGAACGAAGGGGATGGAATCGATTATGAGAGGTGTCATGACGTATTTGCATGAAGTGTTCTAGCTACCCATGAAATTAAGGTGTCCCACCGTATTAGTTTTGCCTTGGATTATATCATACTTGAGCGTTCTGACAGCTGGTACTGTTTCGGAATTTCGGAAGCATGGGAGGAAGGTAGAATCTGCGCAAAGAATTAGATGCTTATTGACTAGGGACGTCAATGGAATTGTTGTTCGGGTGAAGATAAGTTGAACTTTAAATAGAATCTAGCCAAGCCAGCCATTGCGCATGCAACGGTTTCCCTCATTCTTTTCTTCCATTTTCGCACTCCTGGCCTTTGCTGTTTCTGGTCAGTACGTATCTTGCCCATTTTCGTATGTTCTTCGATTCTAATGAAACGCTATCTATGAACTTGGCTTCAAGGTGTTCGTCAGGAGGGCGGCTGAAACTAAGCTAAAGGTCCGATAGGGCCATGGAACAGCGAAGTCGTAATAAAATCACGTCGTCACTATGTTTACGTGTCGGTTTATCTCCGATTTGTTTAGGGCTAGGTTTCCCCTTATAAACTGCGCTATCACAACCACTAATATGTAGTCTATTTGGATTTTTGAGCTCTTTTCGGATAGAACAGGCATGCTAATCAAGACGGAACGCTTCACAAGGGTATTTCGTATGATAAGAAGGATAATTTACGTAAAGGTAGTAGTGGTCCACTTCCACAAACGCTCCCATGGACATACATAGGGTATTTTGTTCACTGTGGGTCTATAACATGTGCTAAGGTTTTCTTCAACGCGATATTTTAGTCCTTTGCTGAAGTCGACCAATACTTCGGTGTCGAGAATGTCCGCGACAGGGTATGACATCTTGAAAAAGGTAAGTCCTCATTTTTTCTAAGGTATGTGCTGAGACAAAGTTCGGCTGTCTGTAAGGTGACTGACTACTAATGAGAGTGTTTAAGCGGTACGAAAATGGCGACAAATCGTCCGTGGTACTATGGCGGCTGGCTAAATTTTGCCATGAACTTGCCTGTCGTACAACAGACAAAACCAAGAAAAAGGAACTGATCTTTTGAAGGTATGTGAACTTAATCAATAACCCGTTGTCTTTTTTCGCAATAATTAGGTATAACAGTATACGCTGGGAGGTGTTTTTGGAAAGATTTTCAATGTTGCTTGTCGGTGAATATGAATCTGTGACAGCTGCTTTTTAGCAGTTTTCAGGGTGATCGCTACAATGACCTGTCAAGTCCTATAGTTAGTAATAAGGTGTATAGGTCGAAGTTTCTTGGTAGTGGTCGTTCTATTTGGCTGACGATAAAGGAGGTTTGAGGGAGACGAGTGCTTGGGATTGTCGTCAAAGGGAGGAAGTGGTGGTCGGTTTGGGGAAAGTGTATACATTCCCTAGAATCTTCTCGCCCCCCGTTCCATTACACGCCCCCCCCACCCCAGTCACGGTTTGTGGAAGCTTTCCAGAAAAGTAGGGGACAGAGAGGCGTGGTAAATTAAAATTCGAGTTCTCAGGAAGAGATTTCGTCGGTAGATCCTGCTAAAAATTCGTAGGGAGGAAAGGGAACTCAAGGGACTGGCTCTGTTTACTGTAAAAAGTGATCAGAAATTGAGGTTATCGTTGAGTTCTAATTACAAGATGTGAAAGGATTTCGCACCACAAATTTTTTCTCCATTTCGTGGTACAGACCATTTCTGAGATCTTAAATAATGATTGAGCTTCACGAAATTCCTCCTGCTAGGCACTTCTCACCTAGGAAATCACCCATTCTAGGCAAGAAATACGGTTTGGAAGGCCACGAAGCGGATGAAAATGATTTTGATGCTTTGAAATGGGCCGCGATTATGACTGGACAGTCAACGGACTATTTGGGAACAAAGGAGAGAATCCAAGAAGGAGGTAAATTCAAGGTAGGTTTCTGATCTCTTCTTTCATTCTAGGTTATAGTGCTGGATGTGTCCCTTGCTACGGTTCTAGTGAAAACACTCAAGGGGCTAACCGTGTCCTTTTGTGTTCATTGTCCACAGCAGTTGGAAGTGTCGTGTATATGATAGGCTGTGATTGTGGATGGTTAGAAGTAGTATTTTGGTAGGGAATATAAAGGTGATGAGGAGCGGCTAAACGTCAAAGAACCAGTGTCGAGTTAACTGGGCAGGGCAAACTAGGTCCAAATGACAGCTGCCAAAACAGTTAGGCTCTATACAAGTGGGGGTGGGCACGCCCAGCTTTTCACGCAGCAGTGCCTGCCCTCACCCCACCCCCCTAGATTGGCTACACTCCCCCTGGCTCACGAATTCCTACGATTCTCGTGACAGTATAGTAGCGGGCAGCAGTTCCCACTTACATTACATTTCTGTTCAAAAAATGCGGCGTGCCCACCCTACTTGTGTAGCACCTATAGTTCTGTAAGCAGATGCCGAATTTGGGATTCATTTGTATAAACCTCTATGGTATGTTGTAGTGCTTCGAGGCTGTTCGCAGGACCGTTTTCTTTTTTTTTTTTTTAGCTTTTACATAGTCTTGATTATTATGCAGCGCCTACTCAGCGGCTTCTCCGATTGTGGCCCACTAGGGAACTTTTGAGACGGAATCGGGATTCCGTCTACCTGCACAACTTGACGGGAAGTTGAGGTGGTGGAAGTGAGCCGTTTCTGCTCACAACTTGCACTTAAAGATATATCGTTCCAGGGTAATGAATACCCAACGATCACTCATTCTCATCGCACGCTCTCACACGCCGTTGAGTCAGTGGAGCTTGAGTAAGTCGTTGATGTTGGCTACGACGCCCATCTACCCTGCGTTCAACATCTATGCGCAAAACACTCGCAATCTCAATCTCACCAGCACAACAACTCGCAAGAAAGTTTTTTTCCGGAGTTGCTGGATAAAAAGCATTGGCAGTTAGATAAGTAAAGATTTTGCGTGGTTACATCTGGCGTGGACGATTTGCCCCATTCTGTGGCTAGCCTTTCCTGGATAGAACGGAAAGTAAGTACTTTACTCCTAAGTAATCCAAAATTTGGGTGCTAAAGTTCCTTCGTTCAGGCAGCAGCAGTGTTTTACCTCTGAACCTCCTACAGCCACGTTTGAAGAAGCATTGGAAGACTTTTTAGCAGCCTATGAAATTAAACCCGATTGGATAGAGAATTTACTATTTATCTCACGTATATATCTTGCAAAAGGTGACAAAGTAAGTGATTGATATTTTTCTCTTTAATCTTCCTCAGTTTACTATATTGCGCGCTAAACTTTTTTTTTCAGGTGAATGCGAAGAAATTCCTTAGTAAATTACTCGCTGTAACACCTAACGATGAGTCTGAACGCGAAATGCAACATGAAGCCAAAAAATTGCTGTCAAAATGCTAACACGGGTGCATGTATGAAGTCGATTCTTGTAGTATTAAAATAAATATTCGTTTTATTAGTCTTTCTGTTGAGTGGCAAAATTCTTTCACATAACGATTGGAGTAGTAAAGCATCGAACATATACATTATTTTATGCTTTTACGCCGCGCGTATCATTTCTATCTGGAATTGCAAACCCATGGGAAGAGCTGAGGCTACATAGAAGGTCTTCCCCGAGTGGTATTTAACGTGGCGCTTAAGGCAGGATTACGATGGTGAAAAGGGTTAAAGGAAGCGTCGATGTGCTCAATAAAAGTAGCGACAAAAGCGGAAAAATCCGTCAAGAGAATCGCAAAACGGGAACCCCTTTTTTGCCGTTGTTTTCACTCATGAACAGGTAACAGCTCAGAAAGTGGACGTATGAACGAGTTCACGCAACGCGTTTGATGGCACCATTGCCAAATCACGCTTCAATCGAGATGCTCCATTTGCGCCGCTGCTGCTACGCAGCTCGTCCAAATCAACAAGAACTGGTGGGCGGATCGCTTTTGGGGGCGGAGTGCTTTCGAAGTCCTGCTCAGCAACCAGCGCACCTTTCGTGTGAAAGCGCCACACTCGCTCCTTGGCAGCCAAGTAACTGCTTCGTGTGGTGCATATGCTTCCCCGATGCGCTCTCTCGTTATCGTAATCGCTGCCTTTAAGGCTATGGGTACAAATAAATTGTGTGGCACTGGGGAAGCATATGAGCCACTGGTTGCGGCAGGAACCCAGCAAGAGATGTGAAGGTGACGTTTTGTAGCGGAAGCGCTAATAATAAGGCGTCAATACAACATCCTCAGATGAGGTCATACGTACTGTGCTAATTCCGTGGTGATGCGAGAAGTAAGAGACGAACCGTAAGATCATCGTACTACCTTTAACACGTTGGCGACATCCCGTGTTTTGGCTTTTTTTCGCTTTTGGACGAGAGCAATTCTGCTAGCACAGCCGTATCACATCAAATCCGTTTTTTTTGATCCATAAATACGCGATAGTTGGATGCGACAAAGGGTTTTCAGTAGTGTTGGATGCGTCTCACTCATCGGAAATGATAGCAATAGAAATTCGTCCAAAATGACGTGTTGTGGCCACGAAAATGCAAATTTCTTACTTTCGCTTTAATAGTTTCAAAATTATTTTGGACGTGGTTTTCTCAGTAAAATATACATTTGCCATGCGAATAGGTTTACTTTCACTTTCATAGCTTCTTTTTCATCTGAGTGTCAGATAATGAAATGAAAACGAAGAATAAATCGAACAATTTTGTATGGTCTGAAACCTCTTCCAACCCCAAAAAGTATTTGCCCATTCTTGTAAGCCACCAATGGTGTTTGGTGGTTTGCTGATGTATGGCCTATAAAATGCTCACAAACCAATATCGCGGAAGAACCTCGCAAATGTGCGCAAAATAAATTAGGGTGTGCCACAATGTCCCATTGTGGGCGTGCGAAATGCTTCAGACATAGTTTGTCGCGCTACCGGTGTGCTGTCGCATTAGCGTTCTGCAACGGAAATTTCGAATAAATTTTCTTACATGGCCCCGGAACTTGTTGTTTGGGCCACATACGCATTCAAATGCTTTAACGATGCTATACGAAAATCGGATGTGTAGGCGCACGCTACAAAATTAGATCAAGGCTGAGCAGATGAACCACCAGTGGTTAGAGCGCTTCCCGAGAAATCGGAATTCCTCTCTTTCAATGCTTTCCTCCTTCTTTCTTTCTTTTTCATCCCTTCTCTTAGAAGTCAGAAACGCATCTGATATGTAATACATCTCATTTCAAAGACCATTTTCCCACTCACATCTTTTGCCCTGTTAGTCATGGGAGGCGGTTCCTGCATGGGCAACCAAGAAAAATCAATTGATAAGTTTTTCAGCGTGTCGAAAACAGTGAGAATTGTTATGTGTTTGAAAACCATCCGCTTTTCTTCTGGCTGAGCTGACTGACTAAATATACAGCTTCGAAGCTATGGAACCCGTATACCTATACCAATATTCGTATAAAAGAAGGAAGGATAGCAGCGGGCTGGCAATCCACGTGGTTCTTGCCCTTGACATTATCTAACGAATGCATCGACTATTCGGCTGCGCAACTTCGGCCATTCGATCGACCTCCCGAATTCCGTGGATCAATCACCTGCTCGTCACTGGCTCAGTCTTGGAGTCCTCATCTATTCAAAAATGAATGTTTCATCCGAGAACAAGGCTGAACTGCTTCAGAAGCTGGACGAGTTCTTTAGTTATTAAAATAACGAAAAGGCAAGAGCTTTTTTTTCGAGCTATATTATGAATTTCGTGATTAAGTAATAAAATAAGCAATTTGTAACAATAATTAGCCATGAAAATTAAAACAAATATAATTATTTTATGTTATGTTGAGTTATTAATTGTAATTAATTCTTGTTGTTAATTATGTTGAGTTATATCTCTACATTTTATTTTATGAAACATATTTTTGACCATATTTTCAAAGAGTATATTGCTCCCAGGACTGTAAAGAGTAAATCATGCCTCAAAACGTGCTTATATATTAAACTGCTACTGATATTCGGAGGACAAGCGGTTTTGCCGCATTGAGGAAAATAGTAATAAAGATTAAAAAAAAAAGTTTCAGCTCTCTCAGTAAGTAGTCATAAGATCAATTCCGAACGCACACACTGAGGAGCAGGAAGATAGGGGATTTCTTATGAAATTTGCAAAAGATTATGTGGTCCAGATTTAGGTGACAAATGTCGACGCAGAAGTATTTCGCCGGCCTCTACAGACAATTTTTGGAAGAAAGGCCACACATCGATTGGAACAGCTGGAAGTTCATTTCCGATAAAGTGCAAAGGAATTACAACGATCTACCGGATTTCGACCCAAGCAGGTTCGAACTGTTCCGATTTGTCGTTTGGACCAAAAACATCCTTCAAAATCGGGAAAGGTTTATGAAAGCGAAATTTCATACAGAAAGTCATAGAAAGGTGGAAACGGTTCGGTGGTAAATCTTCTACTCGAGATGCGCTATGAATATGACCTTCAGTCAAAATTGTAACCGCCTTTTGATTCCTATCTGAACTGGAGACTTGCAAAAGCTGGCCGGAGTACAAGTTAATGCCGTTATCAGGGATAGACTGTTACGGCCATCTTTTCTCCGATGACAGGGCTGGCGTTGGCGCTGTGAACTCATCTTAAAGCCACGAGTCAGGCTCAGTGGACCAAACCAATCACTTTAGTCGTCTATGTGCATGGCTACGCACCCACAGGGACGTTGCCATGCTCAGAATCTCAAAAGGCGCCGTAATAACGCCCCAGGGCATGCATTAAGCGCTCGCGCCGCCTGGAGGCGCTCCGGCCGCCCACCATGGGATGTGGTGCGTGGCTGGCATAACGTGTGAGATCAGCTAGGTTGATTGCCGTATCAACCGATAGAACGACTGATATCTCCAGAAAACTTGTTTGTACGTGCCTCTTTCCCAAGCCAGCCTCCTTCACTGCTAGTGGGAAAGAGGGTTTTGTTAACGGCCTTGTCGACGGTTTTTCTCAGTTTTTTCTCCACTGTCGTTCCACTTCGCATCTCTATACTCAGTTTCAATCGCCATAATACCCCCTTATTGAGCCCGACTTTTGCCTTTAAGTTGAGCCCTGAACCATGTCTGCGGTAGTTGGCGCCATCTACTATGTTTTGATCCTCTCTCATTTTTCTGGGCTCACCATAAAATAGACCTCCATTCAAAGTATAAGTGAGGGTTGAGGCGGTCAGTGAGACCGGGGTGAAAAAAAAATCAAGAGAAACGGCCCAGAACTCAACGAAATGAAGCGTGATTTCCAACCTTATCGCGATCTCTCGGGCGTGCCTTCACACGCAGTGCTCTCCGCCAGGGTGAATATCGGTCGAGGAAATCCTCGACAGGGGGGTCGTACCTGTTGGGCTGGTCCATGGGGGGTCGTACTCTTGGGGGTCAGTAACAGAAGTGGTATCATGGTGCAGATAGGTAATAGGGTATAGCGCAGCAGAAAATGAAAACATCCGAAAAAAAACATGATATTAAATTTTCTTTGCAGGTTCAGTCGCTCCATTCCTCCACCTTCCGTAATAACTTCGTATTCCTTTTTTTTTCATTGAAAATAAGAAGGGCGTATTTGAAGGCAGTACAAAGAATGAAAGTGCATCCCCGCAAAGAAGAGTGCCACATGTGCGCACGCGCTGCAAAGGCACCTCCTCCGCCTATCACTCGCTCCTTCTCCCTTAATACCTCGCTGAGAATGACGCTGTTGTTAGGGACCCTGTCGGAAAAACGACAACCGTGAAGAAAAAGCGCTGGGCAAATGAAGTTGTTTTTTAGGTTACAGGAATAGCACAACACACTATGTCTACTACAATACAGTTTCGTTCGAAGGTCCCCATCATATAACACCTTTCAATCGATTCTGCAACTGTGAGTGGAGGAGGGATGCATGGCTTATACCAATACCAAATCGGATGATGACGATTGCTCCTATTCTTATTGTTTGCGTTCAAAGATATTGTTCTAGACACATTCCGAGTGTTGCCAACGAGTCACACTTGCAATGGTGAATGAGGGAGCGGATTTCCAGGTGGCCGGATCCGACCTCGATAGATCCTCGACGCAATTATCTCTTCAACCAAAAAGCTGTAGAAGAAAACTAAACAGACCATCAGGAAGCGCAAACCTTCCGCTTTCCAAAACTATCTTCCCTTTTTCAGGATCTTACAATATAAGAGATATATTGCTCTTGAAGTGGCAAAAACTCGCGTGAAAATTTCGGCCTCCTCGACATTTACTCGACGAAATTTGACAGACCCTATCTTTCTGCAAGGAAGGCTTCCAGAGCAATTTCGATGCTTGTTGGAAACGCGAAATCCAGCTCTATCTAACTCTACCTCAAGCTGCTTCAAAGGTTGTGAAATGGAGGAATGCAACCTTTTCATCGAGGGTGTAGATTCGGACGTTTTTTTTTTGAAATTTCGGCAAATCTGACCCAGTGACAATCGCGCCGCAGCTGCCGTTGAATCGGCCTTTGATACACTCGGCTGTTTTGATATACTCAAGCAAGAATCAAGATTGAATCGCAACCCCGTGTCTTCAGGATTTCTGTGCGTTTCTGAACGAACCTCGCCTTGAGGTCACACAAAGTTAATGCCTCTTTCCTCGAGTCGATATTTCAGTATGTACACAAAAGTATGCAGCGATGGGAAGACGTGCATAGATGACAAGATGAAGCGTCCTTAGCATTATTTTGCAGAATTTTTTTTGATTGTTTTGATTTTTTTTTGATTTTTGTTTTGCAGGATTTATTTTAATTGAATTAATTTGCTCTGTTAGAGGGGGTCGTGCCAGGATCTCGATTTCGGGGGGGGGGTCGTACCTCTGCGACCACGTACTCGACACGATTTTCACCCTGGTCTAAGTGAATTGGGGCAAGTGACCAGCGGCGAGTGGTTCGGTAGTACGGTGCAGCGATAGCGCCGCAGGCAGGATCATGCCAGATCGCCCAGGGACATGTCCTTCGACGCAAATTGCCTGTCGGCCAACCTTAGGGGTTCCTCCTCTCTTCCTACTAGGCAAGTTTTTCCTTCATCGACCTCCGACCTTACGTGGAATCCTTCTATAAGTCCGAGGAGTTGCTACTCATTCCTGGGTTTTGTTACTGCCGAAGTGAAACAGATTGGCTTCGGGTCTTCTTCGAAAGTAATGAGCAGAAAAATATTTCAGATATTTTTTTACCCTTACTGTAGTTTTACTGTTTCACCTCGTTTCCCATGTCCTCCATGTTTTTCATGCTCTGCATCGATAATTTTTTAAACTCCTTTCAGAAAGGATATTCTGGATCGATTGGTGGTGGTGAAGCTCAATGGGGGTCTCGGTACAACGATGGGTTGCGCAGGGCCGAAATCGTTCATCAAAGTCAAAGGACAGCTCTCATTTCTTGACATTGCTCGTCAACAACATGAAGTTTGTTCAGTTTTCTTTGTTTGTTTTGATGGTGTTGTGATGGGATGGTTGCTTACTTGTTAGATTACAATTTGTTAGGCAGGGCCGTAGGTGTGGTACCAAATATTTGGTCAGGAGCTTCAATTCCAAATCGACCAAAGTTGAATTGACCTGAAACCCACCGTAGCGGTTGGTTCATGCCACTTTCTCGAAATATGGAAAACACTCTATTTGCGTTTGGTTTGGCCCGTGCAACACACTGTATCTACCCAATACGCGCTCGAACTGGGTGTATGCTCACAATGGAAGTGTAATGCGTGGCGACTCTCGAAAGGAGACTGGCCATTGCGGAGCGACTTGTCAGTTTCTATCTCTTTCATATTTAAAACCCTTCCAGAAACAATCTCCCATGCCGTGAAATTATTACCATCCAAGTAGAACTACTTGTTTCAAAAAATTCGAGTAATAGGATTATTTGTTCAATTGGCAGTCCGCGGTAGGCTATTATGGTTGGACGTGGTGTGGAATGGGTGAGAAGAAGCGTAACTTGAACAGCGGGAAACCCTGTCTCGAGACCATGGTCCGATTTGAAGGATACACTAGAAGGTCGAAGGGGTAAAACGGGGAAATACACCAATTCGAACGGCAGGTGGCCCCTAAGAGCGCGGAGTGCGATGAGCGTTTCGCAGCAGAGACCACCTGCCCCTAACGACTTAAGCAGGGCTATACCCGCACCGCGGCACGTCCACCCTCTCACCATCTAATTCTTTAGCAGGGAAACAACGTTAGCGTTGAAGAGGACAACACGATGAGAGTCGCATCAATGCGGAAATCAAGGGAAGAAGGGTTCCATTTCTCGGGTTCTGGGCCGTTTCTCATGTTTTTTCTTCATCCCTGCACCACTGACCACCTCTACCTTGGTTTTTGTGGGCTGCCTTTCTACCGTAAATTCCACCTTTATGCTTCGTCGTTTTCGTCGGCAAGATGATGATTGAGCTCAGAACACTGGTTAGGAATGTTATACATCATATTTGATAATCCCTACTATATATAATTCGCTAGTATGTCTGTGTGTGTGTGTGTGTCTGTACGTACGTCCGTCTGTCACGAAATTCATAGCGCGCTTCGCTGCAGGCATGGAACGCTGTATTTTGAGTATGGTGTAGGGGGTGGGACGGCAACATATTTGGTGGGGTTTATAAAGTGATACCGACTGATAAGATCTGATAAGAGGCGCCAAAACGCCAATTTCATGATATTCATAGCGCGTGTCCCAGCAGTGGTGGGGCGTTGGTTCCAAGAAGTGATGTACAGCGTGGGACGGGAACATCTTTGCACGCGTCCCGTAGCCGGGCATCCGAGCAGGCATGGAAGCTGCTGTGTTTTGAGTAGTGGGTGAGGGGTTGGACGGCAACCGTATTGGTGTTTATAAAGTGATGTCGACTGATAAGATCTGATAAGAGGCGCTGAAACGCAAATTTCACGAAATTCATAGCGCGTGTCCCAGCAGTGGTGGAGGTTGGTTCCAAGAAGTGATGTACAGGGTGGGACGGGAACATGTTCGTTGGGGTACAGGAAGTGATAAGGGCCGATAAGGGCCGATAATTGCGCTATTCGTAGGAACATAGAGACCATTTAAAACCATATTCTAGATAACGCAATTCACTTCAATATCATCTCATTGCGTTGTTGTCATCAACATAAAATACGTTCGACCGCTACAATCCCAAAGTCTCTAAGAATGTATGATGGACGTTTAGCGATATACGATAATGGTTATTTCTATTGCAAAATCATTGGCATCAATATTATTCCACCGCTAAATCATCCTGATATATCCAACCAGTTTTGCTCCGCCCGCTATCGCGCGCATCACACGGCAGGCTTTAGTGAAACTGAAAGACCCATGGAATATCAGCATGAGGCCCTCCATTAGCCACCTCACTATTGAATGTGAGTTTCGCTGAAGTCCATCGAGAATACGCGTGATAACGTCTGGAGCTGAACTGGCATAATTATCTCACAACTGTAAACATCCTGCATTCTTCTTGAATTCAGAATAACTTTAGCGTGAATAGGATCTCAAAATTAAAAAATATGCCTATTTACATAAGTGAGAGCTAAGGCTTATCATTTATTTACATTCACCATTATTTAGAACCCCGAAAGGATTAGCGGTTTAATGAGTTTGGGCTTTCTTGATAGGAACGAAAGTTATCATTTGCTGAAGACTTGATTGAGTTCATGCAATAGACTGCTATTAAGTAGGCTGGTCATACAATGATACAGTGTGCACGTACCACTACAAATAGAATTTGTAAGTAGGGACGCTCTAGTGTCAGCGCAAGCTGGTAACGGAATCGACGACTTTTGCGTTCTGACGCCCCTTATCAGCCCTTATCAGTTGTAACCACTTTCCATCACCTACCAACAATGTCCCCGTCCCACCCCACATGACACCTGCGAGTATGGACGCTCTAGTGTCAACGCGAGCTGGGTAATGGAATCGACGACTTTTGCGTTCTGACGCCCCTTATCAGCCCTTATCAGTTGCTATCGCTTCCATTCATGTACCACCATTGTCCCGGGACCACACTACATAACACTTGTAAGTATAGACGCTCTAGTACTAATATGAACGACAAAACGAAATTGGCGATGCTCGCTTTCTAGCCCCTCTTATCAGCTATTATCAGTCGTTATCAGTTCCTATCACATACCACTTGAGTCCCCATCCCACCCCTATAACATATGTAAGAACCATGGCGCTATCGTTGCTGTGACCCGAGCTACGAATTTCGTGACAAACACACACACACACAGACATACTTAGCGAATTATATATAGTAGGATAATGGTGAGTTGTCTTTACAAGCAACACTTATTAGCTCCGCAATCCACCGCGCGTATTAGACGATTGTCTTAAGAATGGGCGTTCTATGGAAGGCCAGCTAACGCATTTCACGAATCAAGTTGTTGGTCCAGCGACGGAACTAACGCTCGCGCCGGTTGGTCAGCTTTACGAGCTTTTGCCGTGTCATGCCGGTAGTGGGTGCGGAAGCTACACTGGTAAAATATAACTAATCTACTTATATCATCTTTTTCATTTATAGACCATGAGCCAGAATACGTGAGCATGCGGGTGAGGGCATAAGGGCCGTTTGAAGCCGCACCAGCGGCACCGCAAGTGTAGTAGGCGTGCGTCATTTAAATAGCGCAAACGTTCCGACATGGTAGTCGATACAGTAGTAGCTCCGCGTCGAGATCGCCACTTAGTAAGCTATGAGATAGTTATTGCTTGTGGCAACAACTCTATGTGGTACCCAAAACTATTCGAAATTACGGCTAGCCTATCATTTCAATCTAATCGATTTTAGAACTCTTCCAGGTGTTCAATCGGGTGCATGATTGCTGTGTTCCTTTGTTTCTGATGGACTCCTTCTACACGGATCAGCAAACAATCCAAGAACTTGGCCCGAGCAGCGATGTGAGGACATTCTGCCAGTCGCGATGCCCTCGGATCTACGCCGACACCCTTCTTCCTGTCGAGGAGGATGGCTCTGATCAGGAGTGAGTAAACCAGCCAATGGTTTTCCTTGGACAATACTTAGATTTTCAGCCTAATTAAGACCAAAACTCATTAAAGTGAGCCGCGACAGCGCATAAAAGGAAACCACAACAGTTGAGCTCATCACCTATGGATGGATCACTGGGTTATCCAGGCAACACCAGGCCAGGTGCAATAACCCTTTGGCGACAGTGACACCAACCGGTAGCGGGTCTGCCACGTGGACTTCAGCAGCCAACCAGAGGCGTGCTCCGAACAAACCACTGCGAATTCGCATTGTCGTCAGAGGGTTAAAGGCAGCGATTACGATAGCGGAAGCGCATCGGGGAAGCATATGCACCACACGAATCAGTTACTTGGCTGCCAGGGAAGCGAGGTGTAGCGCTTTCACGACGAAAGGTGCGCTGGTTGCTGAGCAGGACTTCGAAAGCACTCCGCCCCCAAAAGCGATCCGCCCACTAGTTTAGTTGGTGATTTGGACGAGCTGCGTTGCCAGCAGCGGCACAACTGGAGCAACTCGATTGGAGCGTGGTTTGGCATGGTGCCACCAAACGCGTTGCGCTGAACTCGTTCATACGTCCGCTTTCTGAGCTGTTACCTGTTCATGAGTGAAAACCAACGGCCAAAAAGGGGTCCCATTTTGCGTTTTTTGACGGATTTCTCCGCTTTTTTCGCCACTGGCGTACCATTGAGCACCACCACGTACACGCTGCCTTCGAAAGATGATGGACGGACTCGGACGGCCGGCCAGCAGGGTGGCGCGCTCCCATTTCTGAGTGGCTGTACCCATTCTGATTAACAGCATAGCGTGCGCTCAGCCTGATCGCTGCTCTTAAAAGGCTTTTATTTGGATAGTGTTAAGCAGCACTCTAACGTCATGTTGAAATTTATGGCCACGAAAATATATTTTTAAGGTGGTACCCACCAGGACACGGCAACATTTTTCAATCGCTCGATATGACGGGAGTTCTACATGAATTGCTCGAACAAGGTATGCAAGCGCTCTATTTCTATCTAGAAGCTTCAGGGTGTCGGCCTTCATTGACCCGTGCGGACGAACTTGCGCCCCAGTCAGTATTTCTATGCTTCCAGACCCGAGTATCCCACGTAGGAGGTCAACCAACCTACAATGAACTCATTCCAATCTTGTAGTGACAGGCAGGATATTCTACAGGGTTCCTTTTAAGAGTCTGAGCAATACATGCGAGTAAAATAATAAAGAATCTGAAAACATGGGCGGAAGGGCAATGACAAGTGGTACTGCTTACTACGTAGGTGGTACGGGGATCAATTCCTGAATCGTTCCTCATCCAGGCCACCGAATCTTTCATCCCTCCTGGATC